>WNWU01000057.1:12473700-12524653 GCA_012654045.1 Ptyas mucosa | reverse complement strand
TCACATGACCAGCTAGCCACACCCCAACTAAGCCACACCCACAGAACTGGTTATTAAAAAAATTGAATCCCACCACTGGGGATAGGGATAGGGATAGGGATAGGGATAGGGATATGGGATAGGGATAGGGAAAGACTAAGCTGGAAGGGAACTTGTCCAGCCCCCTGCTCAAGCAGGAGAACCTATACTATTTCAGATAAGTGACTGTCCAGACTCTTCTTAAAAACATCCAGTGATGGAGTACCCACTTTTCTGGAGGCAAGCTGCTCCACTGGTTAATTGTCCTCACTGTTAAGAAGCTTCTCGATACGACCCCCGGTTAGTCCCTCTCTGTGGTTGACTTTTTGTGTTGTATATCCATATATAACTTATATTTGTTTAAAAATTACGCTATATGTTTTTTTATCTGTAAATAATTAATAAAGATCTATTTTTTTAAAAAAAGAAGCTTCTCCTTACTTCCAGGTTGCTTCTCTCTTTGATTAGTTTCCAACCATTGTTTCTTGTCCTGTCCTCTGGTGCTTTGGAGAATAATTTGACTTCCTCTTCTTTCTGGTAGCCTCCCAAGTACTGGAATACTCCTATCATGTATCCCCTAATTCATCTTTTCTTTAGACTAGCCAAACCCAAATCCTACAGCAGTTCTTCATATGTTTTAGTCTCCAGGCCTTTGATCATCTTAGTTGCTCTTCTCTGAACTTTTTCTAAAGTCTCAATATCTTTTTTGTAGTATGGTGACCAAAATTGGTTGCAGTATTCCAGGTATGGTCTTACTAAGGCAGTGATGGCTAACCTTTTTGCTGTTGCATGCCAAAAGCGGGGGGAGAGCAGGAGGATCGTGCGTGTGCGTGCCCACATAATACAATGGCCACCCGTGCCCCGCCCTCCCGCGCACGTGCACATGCTCCCTCCACGCTCCCCCACTTTTGGCACGTGATGGCACAGTGGGCCCGTTTTTCACTCTCCCCAGGCTCCAGAGGCTTTCTAGGAGCCTGGGGAGGGCAAAAACAGCTTTCCTCAACCCCCCTGGAGGTCTTCCGGAGGCCGGAAACAGCCCATTTCCTGACTTCCGGTGGACCCAGAAGGCCCGAAAATCAGCTGGCCGGCAGGCACATATGTGCTGGAGATGAGCTAGGGCAACACTTGTGTGCCCTCAGATATGGCTCCACATGCCACCAGTGGCACCCGTGCCATAGGTTTGCCATCACAGTACTAAGGTTTATAAAGCGATAGTAATACTTCACATGATCTTGATTCTATGCCTCTGTTTATACAATTGAGGATTGTATTAGCTTTTTTGGCTGCTGCTGCACACTGCTAGCTAGCTCATATTTAACTGATCATCCACTAAGTCTCCCTCCAAGGTCCCCACCAAGGTCCCCCTCACAATTACTGTTTTTGAGCCAGGTCTCGCCTAATCTATACTTATACCTTTGATTTTTCAAAGGTTTTTCCTGCCTGATTTTCCTTCCTGATTTTTCCTGTAAAACGTTACTCTTCTCCACAGTGAAATTCATTTTGCTGAATAGGGCCCATTGTTCAAATTTATCAAGATCTTTTTGGATCTTGAGCCTGTCTTCTGGGGTTTTGGCTATTCCTGCCAGTTTAGTATCATTTGCAAATTTGATGAGTTCCCCTTCTAGTCTCACATCTAAGTCATTTATGAAGATATTGAAGAATACTGGGCCTAAGATGGAGCCTTCTGGTACCCCACTACTTACTTCTCTCCATGTGGATATAGTACCATTAAGGACTACTGGTTGAGTACAGTTTCTCAGACAGCTACAAATCCATCTGGTGATGATGTTGTCTATTCTATATTTTTCTAGCTTACCAAGAAATAGGTTGTGGTCTACTTTGTCAAATGCCTTACTGAAATCTAAGTATTCTATGTCCAAAGCATTTCGCTGGCCTACTAATTTAGTGACTTTATCAAAGAATGAGATAAGATTGGTTTGGCCTGATCCATTTTTAACAAACCGGTTCTGGCTACTACCTTGTTTCCCCCAAAATAAGACCCTGTCTTATATTTTTTTGAACCCTGAAATAAGCGTTTGGCCTTATTTTTGTGGAGCAAGACAGGGCTCCTCTTGCCATCTTACCTGATTTCCAGTTCTGCATTTAAATATTTTTGGGGAGGGCTTATTTTCAGGGGAGGCTTATTTTAGTGCATGCGCTCAAAAGCCCGATTGGGCTTATTATCAGGGGATGTCTTATTTTGGGGGAAACAGGGTAGTTATAACTTTGCTTCTAGTTGTTCTCAGATCTGTTTTTTATTATCTTTTCCAGAATCTTCCCAAGTATTGATGTTAGAGTGATTAGTCTGTAGTTTCGTGGGTCTGTTTTATCCCCCCCCAACTTTCTTGAAAATGGGAACTATATCAGCCCTTTTCCAATCCTCAGGTACTTCCCCGGTACTCCAGGAGTTTTTTAAAGATATGGTACAATGGTTCCGAGATAATATCTGCCAGCTCCTTCAGAACTGTGAGGTGTAATCTGTCAGGTCCTAGTGATTTATATTCATCAAGATCAGATAAATGTTCTCTTACCATTTTACCAGGTAGAGTGAGGGTGAGAGAAATAAAACAGAACCACCATAGAAGAAAAGTTGTCATATGCAAGCAATCAGAACCACTCCTGAATAGCAAAAGTCAGTAACTTTATTGTCTATCATCTATGTTACAAGAATCTCACAAGACTGCTTGCCTTGCCCTGGGAACAACCAGATAATGGATCTTGGACAGTGGTAAAATTCTCCCCGGTTTGCCATCGGTTCGCTGCCTGTGTGCATGCGCTTTCTAGCTAATTTAAATCACCCGGCACAGCTGATCATCAGAAATACCAGTTTGGACGAACCAGTACTTTTTTTTACTACCGGTTCACCCGAACTGGTAGCTTTTATCACTACCGGTTCGCCCAAACCAGTGTGAACCAGTAGCATTTCACTCCTGATCTTGGGGGAGGTGATGCTGATGCAGTGTGCAGCTGTGCAACAACTCCATGCTATGCCCTTGCTTGACCCTTCCTTCCAGTCTAACTGGCATTTTCCCAACAAAAGTCACCCTCAAGTCATGCTC
Organism: Ptyas mucosa; assembly: GCA_012654045.1. Taxonomy (NCBI): domain Eukaryota; kingdom Metazoa; phylum Chordata; class Lepidosauria; order Squamata; family Colubridae; genus Ptyas; species Ptyas mucosa. The sequence continues at coordinate 12,521,576 of WNWU01000057.1, read as the reverse complement.
AAATCTGATAACTTTATGGACATGTCCAAGAACATTTCTTGGCAACCATAAAGATATAGTTTCTCATAGCCTTCTTCCAGGGGTAGAAGTAGGATGGGCTTTGGTATTTTTAATTTCTGAGATACGCGTTTCAAACCATTATTACTATGTTTCCCCAAATATAAGACCAATCCCGAAAATAAGCCTTAGCATGATTTTACACGTGCACTGCAAGCAAGCAGAAGTGGGCCAGCCGTCACGCGGGGTCCTGCTGAACATGGCTGCTGGTGCTGCCACTGCAAGGCCGTTATCAAAGCATGGATGGCCTGGCTGCAGGGGCCCTGCCAGTGCAGGGCACATGTGGCAACTCCACCCCACACCCCTGACTCATGGTGGCAGCACTGGCATGCCATGCAGCCTCCAGCCCTGTGGTAGCCATGAGCAAGCAGAAGAATTGAGCCTCCCATACATAGAAAAAAATAAGACATCCCCTGAAAATAAGCCATAGTGCTTATTTTAGAGGCCAAAAAAATATAAGATTGAATCTTATTTTTGGGGAAACACGGTATTATACACAAGCAGATTCATTATTTCTCTTTACAGTGCTAATAAGGTATGCTAACCCAAACAAGGCAAAGCCTCTTTTTTACCTAAATTTACTATTATATTACTATATTCACAAAAATGAATGAATATTCACAGTTGCCAGTTCTTTAGTTGGTACTAGCCTTCAAAAGCATTGAGATTGTCATGCCCCAGTATATAACCTTCATATACTATTGTTACTCTCTAGCCCCATCTAGTGGCTGGAGGGACAAATATGCCCCAACATACTATTTTTATATACTGTTGTTGCTTTCTAGCCCAGTGGTGAAATCTGAACTGGTTTACTACTGGTTCGCTGGCTGTGCATGTGCCAAATGCATGCTGTGCGCGTGCATCAAACACAAGCTGCATGCGCACAGTGCGCACCAAAGGAGACTTGGGAAGGTAAGTAGAACAGCGCGTGGGGGTGATCAGCTGTGGCGCGGCAACCTTTTTAAAAAAACTTTTTAAAAGCATTTTTTACTACCAGCTCGGGTGAATAGGTAGTAAAAAATGCTTTTAAAAAGTTAAAAAAAGGCTCTGATGATCACAGCTGTGCCACACAATCATCGGAACCTCTTTTTTTACCTTTTAAAAGCATTTTTTTACTACCAGCTCGGGCAAATAGGTAGTAAAAAAATGCTTTAAAAAAGTAAAAAAAAACCAGCTCCGACGATCAGCTGAGCAACACAGGATTGCTGGAACTTTTTGATTTTATTTTTTAAAGCATTTTTAAAGCATTTTAAAAGCATTTTTAACTAGTAAAAAATGCTTTAAAAAAATTTAAAAATGTTTCGGCGATCCTGCATTGCTCAGCTGATCGTTGGAGCATTTTTAAAAAACTTTTTTTACTATCGGTTCGGTGAAACAGTAGCATTTTTTACTATGGGTTCGGTCAAACCGGCCCGAACTGGTAGCATTTCACCCCTGCTCTAGTCCCATCTAGTGGACAAATTTGACAAGAGACAAATACCAAGTATATTGTTTGAAGCTAATCCACCCATTTACCCGTCAGCCCGCAATCTCAAACTAAGTGCCTGCTGGGAAGTCAGACTCCATTTTTCTTTAGCATTTGGAGAAGGCAGAAGCACAAAGAAGAATCCATCTTAACTTCTGGCACATGGTCATCCAAGGACAAACTCACATCTGACACACAGAGCATCGCTGGTGAGATTTAAATTTCTTGTATTTATTAATTATGTTCAGCAATAACTTAATACTATTTATCTTGTATTTGGTTCTCATTGTATGTATCCCTATTTTCCCCAGTTTCATCATATCCTGTTCTTTCAATAAAGCATTCAGATCTACGCATACAATCTGTTTTATTGGAGGATAGGTGGGTTTAGCTGCATGTTGAGCTGCACACAGACTAACGTGTAGTGAGGACGAAACAGAGGTCTTCGCAAGAATCTAGGATGTTGTAATATATCAGCATAGTATTTGCACAGGTCCAAACAGTGTGGCCTTTTGTAATTGATAGATGGAAATTTTGTCAATGCAGTTTTCCTAAGTGCTGCCCAAAATATTTTTGGTATGGCACCCAATGTGTTGATAACCACTGGGACCACCATGGCTGGTTTATACCACAAGCTTTCAGTTTCAATTTTCAGATCTTGCTACTTTGTGATCTTTTCCAAATCTTTGTCTTCTGCTATTTGTTGACAATGCCATATCAATTATCCACCCTCTCTTGCTTTCAACCATAGTTTTGTATTTGAAAATCCCACTATATTTTAACCTGCTCATTTTCAACTATTTTTTCAATTCTGTTTCAATCAGTTTTCCTTTCTGGCACATGATAATTTTTACAGACGTTCCAATGAATCATTTCAGTGAACATTGTTATTTTATTGTTTATAATGAGTGTGTGCAATCTTCTTGCATGAACTAAGTATATGATCTACTTTTCTTCCCCCATTTTATACAATCTGTACTTTGAACCATTTGATGATTTTTCAGTTCAGATCTTGATTGCATTAGTTGAATAGCTCTGGAGCAGTCAATTCAAAATCAAGCCTTCAGTTTTTTTAATGTCCCAGTTATAAACCATTGCCTGGTTTTATCTTTATCGACTTTCTCCTCGATATTTTGAAAAAATTGGTTGTGTAATATTTTTCTTTGGTAGCATTCTGTTCCTGTTTCTATTACATCATTTTGATATTCATGTTTTGTTTCTTACGCATTCAGTAAATTCCAATTTAAACTTGTATCAATGCTTGTTCTTGGCTTTCTTTTATGTAATCAGCCAATACACAGTTTTCTTCTTCAACAGCTTATTGGACCTTTGTCTCCATTTCTGCAGGACAGTTATAATCTATCTCTATCACCATGGAGATGTAATACATGGTGAATAGTTATCTGTTTTCCTGTTTTATGCCCATTTCAGCTTGTGACCAATTAATAATTTCAGCAGTGTATCACATCACATCTATAATACAGGTAATCCCTGAGTTACGAGCGTTCCCTTAGTGAACGTTCGAAGTTACACAATAAGCGCCCCCTAGCATTTACAAGCAAGTCCCGAAACTACAAATGTTGCAGTACCACAGCAGTTGTTCACCCTTACGAATGACCGCAGAGGCTCTGCAACATTTGCCCTGCCTATGCCCCTCCCCCAGCTGCGCCAGGTCTTCATAGGCACTAGGCCTGTGGATACTGTGCTCACCTTGTGAACATCCAGAGATCCTTCACTTTCTTGACCTATTTTGGTGTTTCAGGCCTTTGGTGAGTACACAGAGAATGGAATCCTAAAGTACCGCAAGATCATGCAAGATCAGTAGCACAAAATCTCACACTATTGATCTATATAGAACGTTTATTGTCATTGTATGTATATACACAGTATACCCATACAACAAAATTCACATAACACCCAGAGACCAAGCCTAACACACATGACAATCCCCAGATACACTCCCACCCACCAAAAATTCCCCACCCCTAAACCACCCAAGCACCCACACAGCAGACCAGGTAATGCTGTCCAACAGCTCACTGATGGTGGCCCTTTAATTCATTGTTGAGTGCAATTATAGCTCCGGGATAAAAACTATTCAGAAGATGTGTGGTCCAAGTTTTAATTGTTCTGTATCTTCTGCCAGAAGGCAACAGTCCAAAAAGATTGTAAGCAGGATGGGAAGAGTTTCTGAGAATGTTGTGCAACTTCCTCAAACAGCGAGATGCGAAGATGTCATCCAGGGCTGGTAGCTGGAGCCCGATGATATTCTGGACAATTTTAATAATTCTCTGTAGAGCTTTTATGTCCGCTGCAGAGCTGCTCCCATACCATGCAAGAATGCCACATGTCAGGACACTCTCAATGATGTTGCGATAGTAGGACAGAAATAGATGCTGGGATAGATTTATCTTCCTGAGCATTCTCAGGAAGTACAGCCTCTTCTGTGCCTTCTTCACAAGCATGTCAGCATTTATAGACCATGAGAGGTTCTCCAAGATATAAATGCCCAGAAATTTAAAACCACCAACCCTCTCCAACTCCTCGCCATTGATACACAATGGTAAATGTACATCTCTCTTCTTTCTAAAGTCAATTATAAGTTTTTTTGGTGTTAAGTATAAGATTATTTTCTTTATACCACAATGTCAGCCCTTGTACTTCCTTTCTATAAGCAGACTCATTGTTCTTATTAATGAGCCCCACCACTTTTGTGTCATCTGTAGAATTAATAATTGTGTTGGTGTTATACAACGGGGTGCAGTCATGTGTATACAAGGAATAAAGGAAGGGGCTTAGCACACAACCCTGGGGGGGCTCCTGCGTTTACCTGTGACACTATCTCTCATGGTGTCATGGTACTTTAGGCCTCTATTCTCTGCAAATGGAGGCCTGCACGATATTTGCAGCAAAAGGTTTTGCAAATGGAGGGAAGACCTGAAACATCAAAGCTTTCCCTCCGTTTGCAAAGCCTTTTGCCTTCTCTGCAAAAAGCCTTAGCAGCCCAAAACAGAGCTCCATAGCTCCATTTTGATGTGTGCAGGCCTTGTCTGGCACTTTACAATCCAAAATGGAGCTCTGGGGGGGGTGGGGTGTGCCTCCGGAGCTCTGTTTTGGTGTGGGCAGGTCTCATCCAGCACTTTGCAGCCTGAAACAATGCTCTGGAGGGGTGGGTAGGTGCCTCTGGAGCTTCATTTTGGCATGGACAGGCTTCGCCCAGCACTTAGCAGCCAGAAAAGGAGCTCCGGAGGGGCAGGCCCGCCCCTCTGGAGCTCCATTTTGGCATGCACAGGCCTTGTCCAGCACTTTGCAGCCCATAACGGAGCTCAAACAGCAGGGGCAGCCCTCTAAAGCTCCATTTTGAGCTGCAAAGTGCTGGATGAGGACTTTGCACACCAAAATGGAGCTTCAGAGGAGTGCACATGGCTGAGAGGCTGGAGACGAGACAGCTTGCAAGGTAAGTGACCCGGCACAGCAGGTTGGGTGGGTGGAGGAAGCAATTGTGGGGAGCATGAGGTATTTCAGTGGGTTGGGGAGGCCTTGGGTAATCTTAAGCAGGTGGCCTGTTCCCTCACTAGCACCCCCCCCCCCCCGGGATGGGCTTCCTCACTCTGAAATACCTCATGTGCACTTAATCAACCGTGTATTCGATTAGCAAATATGTGAGTGAAAGGAGAGAGTGATCATGTTCAAAGTACGAGATTTACTCCCACGAATCCTTGGGTTATGAATGGAATGGGCAGGCTCCATTACATTCGTAACTCGAGGACTATCTGTATTGATGGGTTTTGGTGGTGTTTCCACCATTCAATTTTGTCTTTAGCACTTTTCTTAATCTTAGGATGTATTATTTACTAATTACATTTTTAACTTGTCCATGCTTGATGTTATCCAAATATAAAATGCCCAGTAACGTGTAGGCTTCATTCTGATAGTTCTTAATCTTTATGATGATGACAATTCATTATATGCTTCTGTTTCAAGGCAGCCGAGTAGGGATCTTCAATTATTTTATCTTCATATTAAACTTGCAATATGATGACTGGTTCAAAGCCAGCTGATTAGCTACATAGTCAAGTAGAAATTTTGTTCTGTCCCCTCCCTGCTTCAGGAGCCCAGACAAGCACACACACAAACAGAAGTGTACGAAAGTCGTTTATTCACCATTCATAAACAACAAGCTGGCAGCGAGCCCGGGAGAGATAAAGACAGCTGTTATTTTGAGTTGCCATGGCCAGTCCCTGATAAGGCTCTCTGGCATGTCCAAAAACAAACAGTCTTAAGGTTAGCAAACACTTATCTGATGCAGTACTTCAGGAAACAAACAGCCAAGTTAATAATTTGTTCGTCACAAAAGCCAACAAGGTAAGGTCAGCTCCTTTTATACCTTGTGGGGCGTTGGCTTTGTGACTCATCACCTCGTGCTCGGCCCCACCCACTCCTTTGCTGAGCCTGTCTCTCTGATCGTCGCCACCTGGGATTAATCCACTCCCTCTCCTCATTAACGTCTGACTCAGAGGAGCTTTCCTCCGCAGGGCTTTCAGCTGGGGCCTGGGGTGGTGCCAAACCAGACGGGCCAGGAGAGGGGGGCCTTGCCTCCTCCTCCTCTTCACTTTCGGAGGGTTCTTCCTCCGAAGGTCCGGGCTCAGGAGCCGAAGACACAACAAATTTGAATCTGTGGGTCCCAAGCAGAGGTGGATTTCAGCAGGTTCTGACCAATTCTGGAGAACCGGTAGCGGAAATTCTGAATAGTTCGGACAACTGGTAAATACCTCTGACTGGCCCCATCCCATCTATTCTCTGCCTCCTGAGTCTCAGCTGATCAGGAGGAAATGGGAATTTTGCACCCCCCTGGAGTGAGGTGGAAATGGAGATTTTACAGTATCCTTCCCCTGCCATGCCCACCAAGCCACGCCCACCAAGCCATGCCCTGCCCACCAAGCCACACCCACAGAACCGGTAGTAAAAAATTTTGAAACCCACCACTTGTCCTAGGTACTAATTCAACACCGTAACTACTAACAAAGCACATAATTCTTACACTGCAAGTGCTATTTTCACAATGTGAAAAACTTATCTATTTACTTTTGATATCTCCTTCTACAAACAACACATGGAAAACAGTGTCCATTGACAGCACTAATCCCCCAAGAGGAGATTTCATGAGGAATAAGCAATCATCTGCATCCTCCTCCCTTTTTCTCCCACCCTTCTTTAATTATCACATCCTGGTAAGATTTCAGTGCCAGCTCCCTCATTTGGAAGGCTCTTTTTCACCCTTATTTTGCAGTATTTATGCCCTTTTTCATGTTGAAAGCTTACTTGTCTATTGGCCTATGGTTCTGAACTCAATTAAAAGTGTTGGTTTTAGTCTTAAAGTCACAAAATAACACAGAATATAATTATCTACCCAGGCATTAAGAAGTAACTTGTCTGGATGATAAATTGTACAGAGAAGCCCCTTCTGAAAACTGCCCTTCAATAGGTAAGGAATGCAATTTCAAAATTATAGAACGTATTTCCTCTGGAGCTATATTTGTTTTTTACATCCTCTGCATCCAAAGGATGCATAATATTATCTATTCTTCCTGCTGAAATGGTTTAATCTAAAGCTACTCTAAAGTTTATTAATTTTGTTTTGTTTTTATGATTACAGCCATATTCATATTACTGCATTCAGCCATATCTCAGATAATAATAATAATAATTTTATTTATATACCGCCCTCCTCCCAAAGGACTCAGGGCGGTGTACAGCCAAAATTAAAAACATAAATATACAATATCATAGTTAACATTAATTAAAATCATTAAATAGTTTTGGCCGAATTTTAAAACCCAAAGTTAAAACCCAATTTAAAATCATTCAATTAGACAGCCCCGCCTGTCGGAACAGTAGGGTCTTGAGGGCTCAGCGAAAGACCCGGAGATCAGAGATATTACGAATATCTGGGGGCAATTCATTCCAAAGGGCAGGGGCTCCGACAGAGAAGGCTCTCCTCCTGGGTGTTGCCAGCCGGCGTAACTTGGCTGACGGCACCCTGAGGAGTCCCTCTCTGTGGGAGCGAACTGGTCAGTGGGAGGCAGTTGGTGGCAGAAGGCGGTCCCGTAGATATCCTGGTCCTATGCCATGGAGCGCTTTAAAGGTAGTAACCAACACCTTGAATTGCACTCGGAAGACCACTGGGAGCCAGTGCAGCTCGCACAGGAGAGGTGTTACATGGGCATAACGAGGTGCGCCCATAACCACCCATGTGGCCGCATTCTGGGCCAGTTGGAGCCTCCGAGTGCTCTTCAAGGGGAGCCCCGTGTAGAGAGCATTACAGTAGTCCAGACGGGAGGTGACAAGGGCATGAGTGACTGTGCGCAAGGCATCCCGGTCCAGAAAGGGACGCAGCTGGCAGATCAGGTGAACCTGATACGGCCATCATGTGCTCTTCTAAAGACAGCCGTGAGTCCAGGAGGACGCCCAGATTGCGAGCCCTCTCTGTGGGGGGCAGAGATTCACCCCCAATAGTCAGCGATGGCACCAGTTGACTATACCGGGACGCCGGAAGCCACAGCCACTCAGTCTTGGAACGGTTGAGCTTCAGCCTATTTCTCCCCATCCAGACCCGCACAGCCTCCAGGCAGCAGGACATCACATCAAGGGCATCATTGGGATGGTCTGGGGTGGAGATGTACTGCTGGGTGTCATCAGCGTACAGGTGGACTCTCACCCCAAAACCACGGATGATCTCACCCAGCGGCTTCACATAAATGTTGAACAGAAGGGGCGAGAGGACCGATCCCTGTGGCACCCCCTGAGCAAGGTGCCTCGAGGTCGACCTCTGTCCCCTGCCAACACAAACTGCGAGCGGTCAGAGAGGTAGGAGGAGAACCACCATAACACGGTGCCTCCAATTCCTAATCCCCTCAACCGCTGCAGCATGATAACATGGTCAATGGTATCAAAAGCCGCTGAGAGATCTAATAGGACCAGGACAGAGGAGCAACCCCTGTCCTGAGCCCTCCAGAGATCATCAACCAACGCGACCAATGCTGTTTCTGTGCTGTACCCCTGCCTGAAGCCCGACTGGTACAGGTCCAGATAGACAGTTTCCTCCAGGTACTGGGGTAGCTGTCATGCCACCACACTCTCAACAACCTTCACCAGAAAATGAAGGTTGGAGACTGGACAATAATTTACTAATACAGCCGGGTCCAGGAATGGCTTCTTGGGGAGGGGCCTCATCACCGCCTCTTTCAAGGCGGCGGGAAAGGCACCCTCACTCAAGGAAGCATTTATAATCCCCTGGAGCCAGCCTCATGTAATCTCCCGGGAGCCCAGTACCAACCAGGAGGGACACGGGTCCAACAAACATGTGGCAGCACTAAGCCTACCCAGAATCCTGTCCATGTCCTCGGGAGCCACGGGGTCAAATTCTTCCCAGATAATTCAAGACTCACCCCCGTCTCCCTCCCTGGTCTCATCCAGTCAGAGTCCAAGCCTTCCTGAATCTGAGCGACTTTATCATGCAGGAACTGCACAAAATCCTCAGCTCGACCCTGCAAGAGATCTTCCCACGCTCCCACCCGAAGGAGGGAGTGGGTCACCCTAAACAGAGCGGTTCTCTGCAGATGCGATAAGAGCGGAAAAATAGTTAGATTTTGCCACTTTTATCGCCACTAGGTAAGTCTTGATATAAGATCTCACCTGTGTCCGGTCAGATTTGGATTGACTAGTCCTCCAAACACTCTCTAGGCGTCTTTTCCGACGCTTCATCTCCCTCAGCTCCTCGGAGAACCAAGGAGCCGGTGGAGGTCAGTATTGGGTCAGAGGCCGCAAAGGCATGATGTGGTCCAAAGCCCCTGCAGCCGCACTATCCCAGGCAGCCCCCAGGTCTTCAGTCAAGTCGTGTGCCAGAGTCTCCAGAAACGGCCCAAGCTCCATCTGGAACCTTTCGGGATCCATCAGGCGCCTGGGATGGAACCATCTAGTTGGTTCCATCTCCCTGTGGCGGGGGGAAGCGGCTTGAAAGTCTAAGTGAAGGAGCGAATGATCTGTCCATGACAAGGGTTTAATGTCTAGGTCCCCTCTACCAAGATCATTCAGCCACTGACCAGAGATGAAAATCAAGTCCCTGTGTGAGTGGGGCCTTGCACTAATTGGGTCAGGTCCATGGTTGTCATGGAAGCCATGAACTCCTGAGCCACCTCTGACGTCTCACAGATGGATGGCAGGTTGAAGTCCCCCATAACAATAAGTCTGGGGGTATCAACCACCACCCCAGCTATCACGTCGAGTAGCTCAGGCAGGGTCGCTGCCATGTGGCAGGGAGCCAGGTACGTAGTCAGCAAACCCATCTGCACCCCACGACCCCACTTCACAAAAAGGGACTCACATCCGGCTATCTGAGGAACAGTGGCCTCCCTCGGACTAAGACTTTCTCTAATAATTGCCGCTACCCCCCCTCCCCTAAGCCCTCGGCTGATGAAATGCACGGAAGCCTGGAGGGCACATTTCAGTGAGGGGAACTGCCCCTCCTGGCCCAACCAGGTCTCCGTAATCCCAGCCAGGTCTGCACCCTCCTCCATAATAAGATCACAAATGAGGGGTAGAGAGATAGTGAGCTGACATTCACTTTCAGTTAAGCATGACTGGGGGTCATTTACAAAGGAGGTTTTCCAGGGCCCGTCACTCTTTGCTAGAAATAAGGACATTAGGAGTCCTTTTAAAGGTAAAGGAAAAAATGATGGGCAGGACCAGGTTTGGGAGCTCTTTTGATCTCCTTTGCAGCCTTGGCTTTAACCTGCTGAAATTCCAAAAAGTGGAAAAGAAGGGATTTTTGTTTAGAAAGCTGCTATCTCTGAAAAGATAGACAAAATGTTTAAGTAGGAATGTTGTGTTGACTTTTATCATTGTCATTTTATTGTCATCATTATCAAGCACAGTTACAGTTTTACTTAGTGACTGCTTTCCTGATTCAGCTGCCAGTCCCAATTGTGGTCGCTAAATGAGGACTACCTGTATGCTACTTAGACAGCAGGTTGCATTATAGTGTTTTGGTTTTCTTAATTACCTTTTCAACTCTGAAAAGGCAGTACAGGTTGTGAGAACCCTGTCTCTATCACACACCAAACTCCTTGGAATGATCAAGCCACAAAGGAGATGGAGTGAAGACTCAGAGAGCTTCTGGGGGAGGGATGTGGATTCAGCCATTCCAGTACTGTTGCATTGTCATTAATTTATTACATTTTATTTTCATGTACCATTAATGTACTAATGTTTTTTCTTTGGGTAGAACATCCACCCAAATAAAAATCAAGATGAATGATAAATGTGGATTATTTGATATATTCAAATTAATAAAATACATTCTATGTAATAAAAACAATTAACCAAGTTAGTTATATATCTAATACCAATTCTTAATACTCCTCAACATTTTGTTCTCTTTTATTAGCAGGATTCCAAACAATGTGCAAAAGATATGTATCTGCAGGGGGACATCTGCTAAAACTTACTTGAATGCAAATGCTATTACTGCAAGACAAAGTTAACAAAATGCTTTAAGATTCCAAAGGACTGATTTTCCATACCTAATAGAAATTTCTATAAATTTTGAAAAAACCATGTAGAACACAATTTCTCATTCAAGTAATATTCAAATCTCAAAGACATTTAAATGCTGTACCTGCAACAAACATTAATGCAGAATATCCTTGTTTAGGATTTCAGCTAACCAGACTCCAAGATACTCAGTTTCATTCCCACTCCATCCATTAGTTTTTAAGGTTTTCCACACTGAGTGCCCTATGGCCACAAAATTTATGCTAACTTCTTTCTGAGTTGCTTTTGGGTTTTGTTTTGCCCCCTAAGAGGTTTCCTCAAATATTTATTGTATTTCTGCAAATGTTAAACTTCCTCTGCGTCTTTTAATGTTTTGGGTTAGGGTTTGGTTACAAGGTTGTTGACATTCAGCAGCTGAATTTGCTATTAAAGAGAGTAAACAATGGAAATTAAAAACTAACGTGATAGGACAGAAGAGATCCATTATGCAAACTCATTAAATACTGCTAAATATTGAAATTCCAGTCCAGATTAGGGTTATGGAAAAGTCCTATTAAGGAGAAGTGACATGTATTTGCAGATTTGGAAAAAAAAAACATAAAAAATTGTTGTGGAAATAAAGTTTTATCCCCACTGCTTCCAACAGCACCACTGTCTTTTTTACTTCTTACAGCTGCTATTTACCAAAATGTAAAAAGACAGTAATTGGACAAATCTCTGATATCTCATATAGTTGAAACTTACAACAAATCGATTTAGGTTTGGAGCACCAATCAGTAAATATTTTATCTTAATTTATATGTATCTACAGGATATAATATATATTGATTAATTTTAAATATTTGGAAATTAGGAGGCTGTAACAGTAGGTTCAATAATTTGTCTAGAGCAGGGGTAGTCTTGATTTATATGCCGCCCTTCTCCTGAGACTCAGGGCGGCTTACAATGCATTAAGCAATAGCCTTCATACTTTTATATATTTATACAAAGTCAGCTTATTGCCCCCACAAACTGGGTCCTCATTTTACTTACTTTAGAAAGGATGGAAGGCTGCATCAACCTTGAGCTTGATGAGATTCGAACTTACAGTAATTGCAGACAGCTGGTGTTAATCACAATGCTTTTAGTTTGCTGAGCCACCAGGCCCTTTTTATACCTACCGCCTACTTTTGTATCTCTGTTAGTAGTAAAATTTTCTAACCACCCACCAGTTCCACAGTAATGGTGATTTATAAAGTAGGGACAAAACCCCTACCGCCCACCATGAAAGCTGGAACTCCCACTATTGTGCGGTAGGGACCAGGTTGACTACCACTGGTCTAGAGTTACTTAATATTGAGATATGTGGCAAATAAATACAAAATCTATTAAACTTGCTAATACAATAAACAATGTTTATCACAGTGTAGATTTATTTTCTTCCTAGCGTTTTCCCACAAGTGAAATGTCTACTTTTTTCAGATCAACAAATGTTGAACCATTGATTGTGCCAGGAATTGAGAAATCAGTTTGTTGTCTGAGCCTGATGTCATGGAGTGAGAGACTGACCCCAAAACTCCCAGCCATGCCTAAGATGGAATTAAAACTCACTCTCCTGGTTTCTAGCCTGGTGCCTTAACCACTAGACCAAACTGGCTCTCAGTATAGATTGGGATGTGTGTGTGTTAATTGTTTTCAAAAGGAAAGTTTTCTTAGAATACATGTCACAATGAAACAATTTCATTACAAAACATTTAGTTTGGAGAGTTGTGGACAAGGAACTTTCTTTTTTGTAGACTGCTAATTTTCAGTTGCATTACTTTTATTGGTTCTATAATTATATAAAATATTGATATTGAACAGATTTTATTTTCTACTATGTGTACCTGTTTTAAAAAATGGGTTCTAAACAGTGGTGAAATCTGAGCTGGTTTGCTACCAGTTGCAAACTGGTTGCTGTGCGCCAAGTGCACGCTATGCACAGTGCCAAGTGTGCGCCAAGTGCACGCATGCACAGTGTGCACCAAACTCACATTGTGTGTGCATGCGTAGTGTGCACAAAACACATGCTGCACGCATGTGTGTGCATAGTACACGTCAATCGCGTGGAAAAAGAAGGCTTCAGAAGGTAAGTGTAACAGAGAAGGGGGGAAACAGCTGTGCCATGCGATTTAGATTCACTAGAAAGCAGGATTTCCTGTTTTCTAGCAATTTTAAATCATGCTGCACAGCTGATCGTCGGAAATACCAGTTCGGAGGAACTGGTAGGATTTTTTTTATTACTGGTTCGTCAAAACCGGTGCAAATTGGTAGGATTTCACCGCTGGTTCTAAATAGATTAATTATAAACAGTTAATTGACTATAATCCTATAGTCTGTTTTAAAATAAGTGCCAAATATTTAAATGAACCTTATATTCATTTAGTGAATGAAATGGACGGGGGGGGGTTTGAAAAGGTAGACGGAATGGTGGTTTTCTGTCGCCTGGGACAATCCTCCCTCCCCCCCGCCACTTTCGACTGATTTACAGCTGGAAGGGGAGCCACTGTGCCCTTGATGGAGAGGTCTCCCCTCCTTGACTGTTCCCATCTGCTATGAAAGATACTCCGATTGACATCAATGGACCCTTTTATCCTCCGGAGTTTCTTAGATCCAGCTCTGTTTGTTTTTCATCCCGCTCGCTGGCTGTATGGAAGACAAGGCAGCTAACGGGAGGACTGATGGAGCCAGTTCTAGTTCACGTTTCGCCACTGATGGGATGCTACATCTTTCCTGGCCAACATGGCCAAACCGCCGTGAGAGGGCGGTTTTCTGACTTTCCATCTTTCTTTGGCCAGTATGGCCGACCACCGTGAGAGGGTGATCTGGATATTCCCACAGTTGGGCAGAATGTGAAGGGCTCCTATCCACTGCCGTGAGAGGGTAGTGGTGATCCTTCCGCTGATTTAGTCTGTCTTGTCTTTTGGACGTTTAAGATCATCATTATGGACCCCTAGGCCATATCTGTACCACCACTCCAGCGTTTCTCAGATGTATTTAAGGTCAACGCTTCTTGTGTTGCGAGATTCCCCCCTCTCGCAAGCCTGGTCCTCTATGTTATCGAGGGCCCACCTTAATGATGGGTTTTGGGACCCCGAGTGGTGGCATGGCGCAAAAAGGGGATTGAGGGGTTTCTTGAGGACATTTGTAAATAGATTTTTAAGGGGTTCGGGGAGGGGAGAGGGTTATATGGGTTTGGGGGAAAACCCACAGAGGAAAGGAACTGGCCCGGCAGTTAATGGTGCCACGGGGGGTATGGACTCTGGGGAGGGTTTGTCAATTAACACACTGAGTGGGAGGGGCAGGTATGGCGGGAGCAGGGGGCCGCATCATGTGGTGGGGGCATGCACTTGCTATCTTTGAGTGATTGCATGCCCCGGTCCCCTTAGCTCTTCCCGTTCCCCAGGTTGCTTAGAATCTCAGGGCCCGAGTTTCCGGCTGTTGTTATGTAATGCCAGGTCCGTACTAAATAAGGCCCCCCTCATTTGTGATCTTATTCAGGAGGGGGGAGCGGACCTGGCAGGTATTACGGAGACCTGGTTGGGCCACGAGGGGGGTGTTCCCCTCGTGGATATGTGCCCACCAGGTTTCCGTGCATTCCATCAGCCGAGAGCTCAGGGCAGGGGCGGGGGGGTAGCGGTTATTATAAAGGAAGGTCTTGATCTGAGGGAGGCCACTGCACCTCAGATAGCCGGATGTGAGTCCCTCTTTGTGAAGTGGGGTTGTGGGGTGCAGATGGGTTTGTTGGTCACGTACCTGGCTCCCTGCCATGTGGCAACGACCCTGCCCGAGCTTCTCAACGTTATAGCCGAAGTGGCGGTTGATACCCCAGACTTCTGGTCACGGGGGATTTTAACCTGCCATCTATCGGCGAAACGTCTGAGGTAGCTCGGGAGTTCATGGCTTCCATGACAGCCATGGACCTGACTCAAGTAATTCACGGCCCTACTCACATGGGAGGACACACTCTGGACTTAGTTTTTATCTCTGGTCAGTGGTTGAGTGGCCTTGATTTAGGGGATATAGGTATTGAACCCTTGTCATGGTCTGGCCACTCGCTCCTTCGACTTGGCTTTCTGACCGCTACACCTTGTCGCAGGGAGGCGGAACCGACCAGGTGGTTCCGCCCCAGGCGCCTGATGGATCCAGATAGGTTCCAGATGGAGCTTGGGCCATTTCCTGAGACTCTGGCTCACGACTCGGCTGAAGACCTAGTGGCTGCCTGGGATAGTGCGGCTACTGGCGCTTTGGACCGTGTCATGCCTTTGCGGCCTCTGACCCGGCACCGAACTTGCTTAGCTCCTTGGTTTACCGAGGAGCTGAGGGAGATGAAGCGCTGGAAAAGACGCCTAGAGAGTGGTTGGAGGGCCAGCCGATCCGAATCTGACCTGACACTAGTAAGGTCTTATATCAAGACCTATCTAGTAGCGATAAAAACGGCGAAATCTAATTATTTGGCCGCTCTTACCGCATCATCAGAGAATCGCCCAGCCACCCTGTTTAGGGTGACCCGTTCCCTCCTCCACCTGGAAGTGCGGGATGACCCCTTGCAGGGCCGAGCTGAGGACTTTGTACAGTATCTGTATGATAAGATCACTCAGATTCGGGAAGACTTGGCTGCTGACTGGGTTAGTTCAGACGAGATGACTGAGGCAGGTCCTGAGAGTGTTATCTGAGAGGAGTTCGATCCTGTGGCTCCCAAGGACATGGACAGGATCTTGGGACAGCTGAACGTGACCACATGTTTATTGGACCCGTGCTCCTCCTGATTGGTGCTGGCTTCCCGGGAGGTTACACAAGGCTGGCTCCAGAGGATTATCAACACTTCTTTGAGTGAGGGTGTCTTACCAGCCGCCTTGAAAGAGGCGGTGGTGAGGCCCTTCCTCAAGAGGCCTGCTCTGGATCCGGCTATTTTGGCTAACTATCGTCCAGTCTCCAACCTTCGTTTTGTTGCGAAGGTTGTGGAGAGTGTGGTGGCGCGGCAGCTTCCCCAGTACCTGGATGAAGCTGTCTATTTAGACCCGCTCCAGTCCGGTTTCAGGCCTGGGCACAGCACGGAAACGGCATTGGTCGCGTTGGTGGATGATCTCTGGAGGGCTCGGGGTAGGGGTTATTCCTCTATCCTGGTCCTGTTAGATCTCTCAGCGGCTTTTGATACCATCGACCATGGTATCATGTTGCACCGGCTGGAGGGACTGGGAGTGGAGGGCACTGTTTTGCGGTAGTTCTACTCCTATCTCTCCGACCGGTCGCCATCTGTGTTGACAGGGGGGCAGCGGTCAACCCCGAGGCGCCTTGTTTGTGGGGTGCCACAAGGGTCGGTCCTCTCGCCACTCCTGTTCAACATTTATGTAAAGCCGCTGGGTGAGATCATCCGTGGTTTTGGGGTGGAGTTCCATCAGTACGCTGATGACACTCAGCTATACATCTCCACCCCAGACCATCCCAACGATGCCTTGGAAGTGATGTCCCAGTGCCTGGAGGCTGTGCCTGTCTGGATGGGGAGAAACAGGCTTCGACTCAACCCTTCCAAGACCGAGTGGCTGTGGCTGCCGGCATCCCGGTATAGCCAGCTGGTGCCATCGCTGGCTATTGGGGGCGAATCATTGGCCCCCACAGAAAGGGCTCGCAACTTGGGCGTCCTCCTGGATGCACGGCTGTCTTTAGAAGAGCATACGATGGCCGTGGCCAGGGGGGCTTTCTATCAGGTTCGCCTGATACGCCAGTTGCGCCTCTTTCTAGACCGGGACTCCTTACGCACGGTCACTCAAGCACTCATCACTTCTCGTCTGGACTATTGTAATGCTCTCTACATGGGGCTCCCCTTGGGGTGCACTCAAAGGCTCCAACTGGTGCAGAATGTGGCCGCGCGGGGGATTATGGGAGCGACGGGATGCTCCCATGTGATGCCTCTCCTGCGTGAGCTGCATTGGCTCCCGGTAGACTTCCGGTGTTCAAGGTGTTGGTGACCACCTTCAAGGTGGTCCATGGCTTAGGGCTGGGGTATTTACGGGACCGCCTTCTGCCACCAATTGCCTCCCACCGGCCAGTTCGCTCCCACAGAGAGGGCCTCCTCAGGGTGTCGTCAGCCAAACAATGTCGGCTGGCGACCCCCCGGGGGAGAGCCTTCTCTGTGGCGGCACCTACCCTATGGAATGATCTACCCCCAGAGATCCGAGTGATTCCAGACCTCCGGACTTTTCGTCGGGCCCTAAAAACCCACTTTTTTCAGTTGGCCGGACTGGCCTGATCCTTTAATTGGTTTTAGTGTTGATATTGATTGATTTTAATTGATATGTTTTAAACTTTGGGCCAAATTGTATCTAAATTATTTTAAAATGATTTTAACTTTTGTACTATGTTTTTTATCTGGCTGTTCACCGCCCTGAGTCCGCTAGGAGAAGGGTGGTATAAAAGTTAAATAAAATAAGAAAGAAGACTTGCTTTCCTTTTATTTACTTGTTTAATGATTAGGATAAGTGAGAGATGGAGTTGAATTTAGGGGATTCAGGCTGTATTTTATATTTTGTATTTGCTCTGGGAAGTCGGGGGGGGTGGTTGGGGAGGGGGGGAAATGTATGTAAAACTTTTAAAACTTTTTCAATTAAAAAAAAGTTAAATAAAATAAAAATAAAATAAATAAATAAATAAATATTCCAATAAGTGGCTGTAGGACCTCAGCCTAAAATCAGTGATTATCATTCCATTCACTGAACTCAATGCTAGCTGTAATCAACAAACATTACTGTTTGGAATTGTAAGAAACTGAAGAAGACTCTTTAAAATGGAACTGCTGTAAAAAGTGTGTAGTATAGATTGGCAAGAATTAAATTCACCAGTATGTATCATTACAGAAGAGCTTGACCAGCTACTGGCATTAAACCAGTAGTTTCAAGTTGCTATATGGCATAGCACTCACCAGCACAGATGCTGAAATATGTGATTAAATTTTGAAAGACAAGAGAAGAAAAGTGATATGCACCAAGTTGAATAAATACATTAGAATTCAGGATCATTTAAATACATAACCACAAAGCCTAATCTGTCCCTTTTGTGACCCAGAAACTAGAATTTGAAATAAATAACTAAGGATATATTGCTATGTACATATCCCTAGAAATAAGCCCCGCTAGTAAATAGTTTATATTGTAGATTCATTATACTTAATATTCATTGCCTGGCTGTTTCTGCATTGTTTTCCTTATACCTATACCTTACATTAGAGGGATGTGATGGCTCAGTGGTTAAGACACTGAGCTTGTCGATTGGAAGGTCGGCAGTTCAGTGGTTTGAATCCCTAGTGCCACGTAACGGGGTGAGCTCCCGTTACTTGTCCCAGCTTCTGCCAACCTAGCAGTTCAAAAGCATGTAAAAATGCAAGTAGAAAAATAGGGACCATCTTTGATGGGAAGGTAACAGCATTCCGTGCGCCTTTGGCATTTAGTCATGCCGGCCAAATGACCACAGAGACGTCTTCGGACAGCACTGGCTCTTCGGCTTTGAAATGGAGATGAGCACAGCCTCCTAGAGTCGGAAATGACTAGCACATATGTGCGAGGGGAACCTTTACCTTTTATACCTTATACTGCTGAAAAGTCATTTATCTGAGCTAACACATTAGAAGAAATTTAAAGCCTGACAAAATTTTGCTCACCAAAATGATGAAAGGCAATTTTAATTTTTTTCACTCTCCAATTTTCCCACAACTCATTAATCCTGAACAGTCATTTTTTATGTTTTAAAAGGAAAGTGATTTAATTAAGAAAAGCTCACATATACCTTTAAAGCTCACCTCATTTGGAGCAATGAGCTCACTTTTAAAAATGATAAAAAGTTTGGAGAGCTCAGTCCACTTTCTCCAGTTAGGTGTCTCTCTATCATCACAGCATGAGGGTTAATTCCTGTGGCCTCCCCAGATGATAAAACATGAAGGTGTCACTTTCTGAGCTAGCTGACTCACAGGTTTTATAGCAGTAAGTCTTGGAGAGAGATCCATTGCCTCTCACTTCAACCAAATGAGATTGTGCATCCCAGTAGCAACACTGCTGTTTGTCTGCTTCAAATGGGCACCTTTCCTTAGAAGCCCCGCAGAAACCTGCACAAGAAGGGCTGCTATATGGACTGTCTTTGTAGCATTTCATCACAACAAGGACTACAACAGTCAAGAGAAATATAAAAGAGACAACACTTAGTGCCACAGTGAGATAAAGAGTTATTTCAGAATAATTTCTGGAACCTGTAATGTGTCTTCCAATGTCAGGAATGATTTGGGAATCCCTGTTCACCACAATGATGATTGACACAGAGGAAGATAAGGGTGGCTCTCCGTTGTCCCTCACTATGATGGTAAGATTGAATGTAGCCTCTGTTGCCTCCCTCAGTTTTTGAGTAGTACAAATTTCCCCACTGTGAACCTCCACTCTAAAGATGTCTGGAACAGAGGTTTGGGCTAGATGAAAAAACAGCCATGCATTTTGTCCCGAGTCTCCATCAATGGCTATCACTTTAGTGATTAAGTATCCAGAAATGGATAACTGAGGAATCATCTCGATGGCTGTTAAATTATTTATAGAGATGGGATACAAAATTTGTGGCACATGATTATTTTGATCCAGCACACAGATGTGTATGGTGGCTGTGCTGCTGAGAGATGGCATCCCTGAGTCTTGAGCCTGCACAACAATCTGCAATTCCCTCAGCATTTCATAGTCAAAGGATCTGACAGCATAAATGTTGCCAGTTTCAGACTGAATTGAGACACAGAAGGACACAGGTAGCCCCTGAATTTCTCCCATTATCAAAGAGTAGGAAATATAGGCATTTTATATATGATGCATTAGCATCAAAATCAATGGCCTTTGTTGTGCACAGAGAAGATCCAGGAGCATTGTTCTCAGATATATAAACAGAGTAAGAGAGTTCTTCAAACTGTGGTGAGTTGTCATTGATATCAGAAACATCTATTTTAATTATTTTATGGGAAGAGAGTGGAGGTGTTCCAGCATCTGTAACAGTGATTGTAATGTTGTAACTAGAAGTCCTTTCACGATCAAGGAACTTCTCAGTGACAAGAGTATAAGAATTTTTGAAAGAATTAAGTTTAAAAGGAAGGTTGGCAGGAATGTTTATATTGACTTGCCTGTTCAGGCCAGAATCCAAGTCAATAACACTCAGCACAGCTACTACAGTTCCAAGCTGAGCATCCTCAGAGACTGGGCTGTACAAGAAAGTCAGTATCACTTCAGGGGCATTATCATTGGCATCCACAATGTTAACAAACACCTTACAGTGACCAGTCATAGGAACAGAGCCCTTATCTGTGGCTTGCACGTAGATTTCATAGGAGATGTCTTCCTCGTAGTCCAAAGATCCACTGACCCTCACCTCTCCTGATATTGGATGCACAGTGAACAGTTGACACACTTTCTGTGGAGTGTAATTGCTAAAACAATAGAGCAAGTCACCATTGGAGCCCTCGTCTGGATCCAAGGCCTTCGGTTTTACAACTAGCATGCCTGACTCTATGTTTTCTAACAGGGTCACTATGTAAATGCTACAATAAAATTCTGGGTGGTTGTCATTCATATCTAAGACCCGCACAGAGATTTGGGCAGTGGCAGATTTGGCAGGATTGCCTCCATCCAAGGCAACCAGCATCAGCTGCTGGTGAGTGCTCTGTTCTTGGTCCAGGGGTTGGAGCATGACCAGCTCTAAGAGTTTGCTGCCAGGCTTCAAGTTCTGCAGATCCAGCCCGAAGTGCTCGCTGGGGGTGAGCTGGTAGTTTTGCACCGAACCACGTCGTGATCTTGTGTGCTCTTGATAGGAAAGCGAGACCCCGGCACAGTAGATTCACTGATCTCTAAACGGTATTCCTGCCAGGGGCACCTGGGGGCATTGTCATTGATGTCCAGCAGCTCCATTTCTACATCGTGAAGTTGTACAGGCTGCTTGACCACCAACTCCAAGCTAAGGAAGCAAGAAGTGCTGAACTGACACAGGGCTTCCCGGTCAATTCGTTCCTTCATCACTAGGAGTCTGCAGCCAGTATCCAGAAATAGGTATTGCTTCTCACTTCCCGAGGTCAGCTGGGCTCCTCTTGACAGCAGACGTCAAGGCTCCAAGGCCAAATCTTCTCCTACCTTGCCTACCACAGTGCCTCGCAGCAGTTCTTCCCTTACCTGGTAGATGAACTGCCCAGCAGTGGGTCCCAGCATAGCACTTGCGGCAGCAGCAGCAGGATAAGCCTAAGCGTTTCCACCCAATGGTGGTACCAGGAGCCGGACATCATAAAAGCGGGGAAGACGCACTCTCAGCTGCCCAGGGAAGATGCACTCTCAGCTGCCCAGTGGGAGGGGCTCATCAATGGCTACTGGACCCCATCTGCAGCCCCTGGCAGCGGCGCCAATGCCGCTCTGCACTGGTCCACCCAGGTCTCTCACTCCAGCCTGCAGCTGCAATAGCCTCTATGTCCCTCGAGGACAGCCTGGCTGCTCTCCATTTCCTTCCTTCCTCAGCGGGTGACGTGGTCACTGGCTTATTCTTTTGCTGCTGCTGTTACTGCTGGGTTTACCAGGAGTGAGCAGAGAGGTGGGGCGTGCTCAGCTCGGCTGACTCTGCTTCAGCACTTGGTCTGGGAACAGCGACCTCGCGGCGGGTGGGAGGCAACCAAGACCGACGATCCGGATCGACAGTGAGCAGGCAAGGCGCAAGAAGGAAAGGCAGGCGAGGCACTCATTCTCTCACTCTCAAAAAATACTAGGCAGGATCCAGGATCCTGTCTCTTCGCTCACTGCCCCTCACCAAATTATTCCTAGCCTTGGTCCTGGGAAACTTTAAAGCTACAAACAGCATGAGTTGAAGAGGAATCCTTGCCTACCAAGAGCTTTAGTTATAGCAACTCCATGCTGCCACCCCCTAGCACTGAAAGCCACCCCCTAGCACTTAAACTGCAATTTCAGGTGAGAGATGCCCGATCTCCAAACATTTCTTGTTCCAGAACTGACTCCAAATTTGGGATTCAATTAGTACGTATTTTCTTTCTATCCTGCATTAGGATACCAATATTAAAGCCAAAAACATAATATTTCATTTCTGACAGATAATACTTAACAATTAAGGTTCTGGACTAGTATAGGGAAATACAGTTCCACTCTCGGCTTTGGCCCATGCACTCTCTCAGTCCAACATTTCACTGGGTTGTTGGGGAGAAAAATAGGAGAAGCCTTGAGCTCCTGAATAAAAGCCTGGATATAAATCTAATAAAGAAATAAAATATACATTAAACAGAGACAACACATAGAAAAAGGGAGCATCAAAGTAATTAAAAAAGAAAAAGTATTGAAGTACTGGTATTTAAATTAATTTTCTGTTAATTTATTTAAAGCTTTAAATAAATAAATAGATTCTGTGAAGGACACATTACGTGCACCATCATCACCCAATCTTTTCCAGGCAATTGAAGGGTCCTGCAGTAAGAGAGGGAATGCTCACAAAAACATTCACGAGATATTGTTTAGGAATCTGAGAAACATCTTGGGTGCTTTTAAATCAGACTTGTCAAAATAGTGCTTCAAAGTCCACCGAACTACCTTCTGAAGTTTTGTTCCAGTATCAGGACTAAATGGGAATTGTTCAGCCATGTTGCTGTCTCTCAATCCATTTTCATTTCACTTCCCTAACCTTGGGATTTAGGAAAGGATATTAGCCAATAAAGAAGGCATACGTTTAATTACTGCTGCTATGGAGAAATTGGAGTTATGGTATAACCTTGCTATCAGTTATGCCTCATATTTAGGGAAATACACAATTAGACAGATAGGAGGATGCAAATCTGCACATTGTCTGGCTACAAAGCTCTTGACTGAACTTTATGATGGCTAATATAAAAACCCTCTGATTTTGTTTGTTCTGAATTTGCCAAATGTAAAGGTATGCATTGTGTGCATTAACACTGTTGAGCTTTTGGATGAATAACTGCATGTAAAAACTATGTTGCTTTCTTTCTGTTTGTTGCCCTCTGCAGAAAGGCAGTCAAATGTTACAAACAAATAAACTCAAGCCAATAGCTAGAGAAGTATAGCTTATGATTACAGTATTCATGGACTGTGTTGAAGTGACTCTATTTCTGTTATATACAATCTGCAGAGCTCTCTTCTGTGCAGAGAAGGCTACAAAATAGCATCTACTGGATTTTTTCCCTTCCATTGTAAAATCCGTTGGGAGGATTGTGAAAAGATTTTTTTTTTACAAAAATCATCATTCCTTGAGCCAATTTTCTTTACTTGAAATTACCACATCACCTACTTTATGGTCAGAGGTTGAAAAATTAGGTGGCATTATTTTGTCCAAGTTCTCTTTGGTCAGTCTGGCAGAACCCGCAAAGTATTTGAGATTTGTATTCTGTCAGAATACAAAAAAATTGACATATTCAGACTGAACGTCTGCTTTACTATATACTTGGGAAACAGATTCCCCCCCTTTCATATCTCATTCATTCTCTTAATACTCCTGAAATCTATGAAAGATAAACATGCAAAGTTGTTGTTTTCTACCACGATTCTAATTTTTCCACAATCATTTTAAGACTTTTCCACATTTTTATTTAGTTTGTATAAAGAGATAGAATGGTGCATATCAATCCTGCAGGTGATACTAAAGTGAGTGGGAGAGCTAATGTTCTAAAACACAGAAATATTTTTTTGTGAAATTAAAATAAGTAAGGGCAAATAGAAAGAGGTAGATTTTTATAGGTCTATAGGCTGCATTATCAACAGGAATAGTATTCCTAATAATTGGATTAAAAAACCTAATAAGATTTTTTAAAATAAAATCTTATTAAGTGTCATCAATGATGCATCCTCAGCAAAGTGGATGGAGGTATTATCTGGATGCCACAACCAAACATTTTCACTAATTATTTGGATTAAAGATGGAAACAAATCTTCACAGTTTGTGCTGGTTGGTGTAACTAACATCTTTGAAATTAGAAATAAAATGGGAAGCAATCTTGATGAATTAGAGAAAGGGCTGAATATAACAGAATTAGATTTTGATAGAGAAAAATGTAACACTCTTCATTTAGGAAATTAAATTCAAAGGTACAGATCAGGGACAGTGGATTCCTGGTTTCATAGTTCTACTGTAAAAACTGAACTGATTCTGTTGATCAGAAACAGAGTGTGAGTCAGCAATATAATGTGGCTTCCAGAAATGCAAATACAATCAATGTAGTTGATAGGAAATAAATTATAAATAAATAATTATTGATTTATAATTCATTATTTGTAAATTAACTCTATTATGCATGGTTTAGATTCCTCCCAAAGTATTTTGTCAGTTATGGGCCCCCATGCTTTAAGAATTCAGAGAAATTGAAATTATCTAATCCAGCATACTATAGTGGCCAACAAAGTATCATAACAGCTTTCTCCCATCCAAATTTCCATCAACTGATATTGAGAATAATGCAGTCCAAATATATTCATTACATGTAGCAACCATGTAATTTTTATAAATAACATTTTTTAAAAGTATATTATTTATGATATCATTAAAATGCCAATCATCAATGAAACAAATTATTATATTTATAGATATTTTAGCTCCTATAATATTCTTGATTATTTTCTTTTTCCCTGTGTGTACTTTATTAGAAATGAGAAGCCGCTTGTGAAGAAGCAATTCTTGGCCATGTACTGCTGTACAGGGAATAATATTGCACATTTTATGACCTAGTTCCTACTATGATGGTACACAATATCTGCATCTATCTTGTCAAGGTTCTGTTAGGTCAAACCACACAGAAATGCTCTTCCACTTAGAAAGAAGAGTGAGAAATATGTCAACTTTTCCTTGGCAATTTTCTTCCTTTTTTTTATTGTATTTTTTTAATTTCATTACTATATTATTTGTTTACAAGCCATTATTTTCCAGGTTCCTTTCAACATATATCTAAAACAAAGGTTTACACTTCAGAGAAAAATTGGAGAAAAGTCTGTTTCCCCATGAATCTAAATAGCCGCAAAGTGTCATATATAATATTGGTTTTCATTAAGATTTGGTTTAAGAAGTTATTGTTCTTAAACCAAAGTACGAGGTTCAGCCATATTAAGCAGCACAAATTAAATTTGGAGCTAAAAAGTGTCTTATACTAGCACTATAGAATCCTTGCATCATTTTTTCCCCTCAAAGTATCTGATCTTAATTCTTTCCTCTTAAATTGTGCATTAGCACTAATCTCTTACTCTCCTTATTTTTTATCTCAAAGCTCATCTTTAGTTATTAAAGTTGCAATGAACCTGAATAAAATCACTACAGTTACAATGCAAATTATTCATTTTGGGAAATCCTTTTATAGTATGAAGTATGAAGATTCCATGCTCTTGTCCTTACATGTATCAACCCTTACGTTCAGCATATATGAGATTGAGCTTAATTTCTAACTATAAATTAAGCTTTCAGTTATAGGCAATAGAATCTGAGTTGATAAAATCTAAGCCTGTCATTGAGTCGCAATGCTGCACTAAAAAGCATTTGAAGAAGATAGGCTATCCCTAAAACCCTACTGTCTTACTGTTCCTTTCTTCAACCCCTTTCTCACATATCTTGTTCAGATCATGTGGTGCTCTATATTAATTTTCTGGTTGCATTAAGGATAAAACATAGCTTATTGAAACTAAGTACAGAAGGTAATAATAATTTCAGTCATGAGCCATGAATTGTTTTCATTATGGAAAATGATTACGGTAATTTTCCTAGTCAAAAAGTATCAGTAGAATATTACAAATAAATATACTCTTTATTTACAAATTTAAATGTAATCATAAAACATCAAATATTGTCATCAAATATTGCTTAACAATTTAGTTTCCCATACCCTTCTTGTGTCTTTTATTGGCAGAAGCATTACTGAGAGTATTTTAACAATAATCTGAACAAGCATTTTAAATCCCTGCCTTGATTTCTATACAATCTGGAACCTTTCCACTCATAAATATCTTACATAAAAATGTTTCTTGCAGATTTCATCTCCTGCCCTTCCTGACACCTATGCGGAGCAAAAAAAGACTATGGAGATAGAGTATTCATAAACCAGATTGTAAGGAATGAAATTCAAAACCTCTGCATCTATTCTTAGGACATCTAAAATTGTAAATTTACCTGGTGATGATCTAAATGATAAAAATATAAATTGTTCTTTGAACTGAGTCTTACTATTGATGATTTCTTGGCAACAGGAAAGAAATGGTTTGTTGCAAAGAACTTATTCTAAAATATTTTTTTGACTTTTCACCTAGCCAACAACCCTGGGACTTCCTGGTGATTTTCTATCCAAGAATGAAGCAGGCCTGATCCTACAAGTCCCAGCAATAACAGTCAAATGCTGTCATTGGCTAAGATAGTAAATAATCCAACTTTCCTGCAACAATAAACAATAGACAAAATAGACAGACATGTTTATATTTGGCCCATGTTTGTTAACTGAAAGGTAAAGCTCCAGTTTTCCTGAATAATTCCAGAAACAGGATCAGATTTGGATGGCTTATAAACCTCTGGACTGACACAAAATGGGTCCGGCTATTTTCTGAGCTGAGGATTTGGTTGCAAAGTGAGTCAGTCTATTTTGCAGAGCCCTACAACTTTTCAATTCAGAATTCCAAATAAGATAGTTAATGCAAATAAATAAGACAATTAAAGCTATTGGCTTGTGGGCAGCATAAGCCTTTGTGCAATATGTCAAAAGCCATGCATGATCATGGTTGACTTTGGTCCAGCCCAGTGGTGGGTTTCAAATTTTTTTACTACTGGTTCTGTGGGTGTGGCTTGGTAGGCAGGGCATGGCTTGGTGGGTGTGGCTTGGTGGGCATGGTAGGGGAAGAATACTATAAAACCTTCATTCCCACCCCACTCCGGAGGAAGGATACTGCAAAATCCCCATTTTCTCCCGATCAGCTGGGACTTGGGAGGTAGAGAATAGATGGGGGCAGGGCCAGTCAGAATTTTTACTACCGGTTCTCCGAACTACTCAAAATTTCCACTACCAGTTCTCCAGAACTGGTCAGAACCTGCTGAACCTGCTGAACCCCACCTCTGGTCCTGCCACTGTCTCTCAGTCTGCCTACCTCACAGTCTATGTGAAAAATCTGAATGCCTACTGAAGGTCCCCACCTGGGTTCAAAATTGAAAGAGTAAGTCCCCAATGAAAGAGTAAATCCCACTCTTGTGGCCTTCCAGAAATCTTTACAGACTTATATTTATTCAAAGTATATTATTTTATTTTATAGTTAGTATTTCCGTAGTCTATGACTGCTGCTTTGCTACTTTTGCATATTGCTTATTCACCTTCACTGAACCAATTTATAAATTAAATAATAAATATAATAAAAATATTTAAAAATATTAAATAAAAATATTAAATAAAATCCTCCGAACAACTCAGAAATGAGCTTGCGGGCCTAAGTACGTATATAAACTGATGACTGGAGAACAAGCAAATTATTATTATTATTATTTTTAAAATTTGATTTATATGCCGCCCTTCTCCGGAGACTCAGGGCGGCTTACAATGCGCTAAGCAATAGCCTTCATACTTTTGTATATTTATACAAAGTCAGCTTATTGCCCCCACAAACTGGATCCTCAATTTACCTACCTTAGAAAGGATGGAAGGCTGAGTCAACCTTGAGCCTTGGTGAGATTCGAACCTGCAATAATTGCAGGCAGCTGGTGTTAATAACAGGGTGCTTTAGACCACTGTACTATCCAAGGCTCTTTATTTATTAAAGATTGCACCTTTTCTAGTGAAATAACTTTGAAATAATAGAGAACATGTTATATTGTTTACAATAAAAATAGAAACACTTTCTGACTGATCTTCAGTTCTATTATAGCTTTATAATTCATGGAAGCAAAATGTCATTATTAGAAGGCTTTCATTACATTTAGATAACATTTCTAAAGAAATAATCTAAATATTATTAGATAACATTTCTAAAGAAACAAAATTATTTTTTAAAGTAATAGTCAATCAAAACTTAAACTGTGTAGAATTGCATAGGTGCATGGTCCAAGTGCATGGTCCAAGGCAGTCCAGTCCAGTCTAATGTCTGCACACACTACAGCTCAGCCTCAGCAAATTTGCCTTTCTGTTGCTTGGCCAAGAAAAGTGGCAAGGAAAGCCTGGCATGGAACTGACTAGGATTAGGTTTTGCCCATATCAGCCAAGCTAGAAAAGACGGAACTTGTGTCTTTGTAGTCAACCAGACTGTCTAAGCAAAGGTGGTTTAAATAAATAAATAAATAAATAAATATATTCATTCATTACATTTATGTTTTTCTTATGTCTAGTTGTATTAAAAATACTGGGATTTAAGAACAAACTAAGGAACTTAATTTCTCTTGCTTTGCTTTTAATAGAATTTGATGTCCATATTTTGATTTATGGGTGAAAACTTCTCTTTTATGTGAACATAAACTTATTTGGTTCAGGAGGACTCTACAGACCAAAAATGTGGCCATTGAGTTTAGGATTCCATCCAAATTGATGCCTCTTAAGTACTTAAAATTGTTTTGAAAATTTTCTAAGCATTCAAGACTCTGCAGGGATGGCAACTTGTTCCTCATTTTGGGTTCAGTTCCAACAGATAAATCGAATTTTACCCAAGGGGTAACATTTTCTAACATTTTATTATCAGAAAATGCCATTCATCTAGATAGGAAGAATTTTTCTGCCTGGTTGCCTTGAAAACCCACTGAGTGGTACAGTGGCCTAAAGGTAGAATTCTCGCCTCACAATCAAGAGGCTGTGAGTTCGATCCTAGGTAGTGGCAGTTATTTCTCTCTCTGGGCACCGTAATTAACCGCTGTGAACTCTGCATTGGTGACAGGAAGGGCATTCGGCCAGTAAACACTCAGCTCCATTCAGTTGCCCTGACTCCACCACAATGTAAGGGATTATGGACTCATTAAAAGACAAAAACCCACTACATTACTCAAGTATTTCAATTTAATTTTAATTAAATTGTATTATTTAAAATAGCTTCCTCTTTGATATCAGTGATGAAAAAAGTCAGTATTCTCAATTTTTCGTGGTCCATTGCCACATATTTAAAAACATTGACATATCAAAATGTCCTGTTGATTAATATTTCTCTGGAAATATACTTCACTAAATTCTTTAGATATTATTAAAGCATTTGATAGAATGGAAGTTGTGTTTTTAAAAAACTTAGTGGGGGATTGAATATAAATTAACTTTTATAAGGGATTTGTACTAGAAGACTTCCAAAGTCCTTTCCAACTCCATGATTATATGTAAGCTCATTTATTAACTATATTAACTATATTGTTGGAAATGAGTATGATGATGATGATAATGATATTGACATTTCAGCTTTGTTCCTCTTTTATTGTTTCATTGTATCTCCCAAACTATTTCTGTCTTGTTTTTCTTGAAAAATGTCAGCTTCTCTGGAATATGCAAATTTTTCAAATAGTTTCTTGATGTCCATACTAGTCTTGTATATATTAATTTCAGTACTTATTTGTTAGTAACCTTCCATTGTGTTTCTGCTCTAGATCTCAACTTCTCATTGGGAGGAATCATAATAAGTCACTATAATGTGCCATTTCAATGTCTTTTTTTCTCCCAAAAAATAACCATTTTTGGAAAATTATTTTTTTACAGACTTATTGCTGCACAGTTCCTGAATATAACTGTAAAAAAAGTATTTTCAAATATGATTACAGTAGATAATAATAGGTGAATAAGTGAAGGTATTTTATATACAAAACAAGATTAGCATTTTAATTGTTCACTCACAAAAAGTATACATTATGACCCAGCTTTTTCATCATAATAGATGCATATTATTTAGAATAAGATACATTTTTTAATGCAATCTTGTTTTTATGTAAATAAAGACACCTATACAGGTGTTGTATTTGCTAGTGTACGTAATAGGAGGAGGGAAGTGTGTTTATATGCTCACCTCCTTGAGTTATTTGTAAAAATAATAAAGGAGGGATATCAATCAATCAATCAATAATAAACACTGAAACAAAATGTCTGATATGCAGTTCAGAAGAAATATTTTAAACTTCAGGAAAAAAACCTCTGCAGGTTAAAAACGTTCGATTTGTGCAAGCAGTGCTGCAAGTTCAAAATCCATCCAAGAGTTATTGTTCAATTGTTTAAAACATCTGCCCAGAAGAAATGGAAACCCCAGACTACCCAATTCTTTTTATTTGATATCTGGAATAAATATGCTTTATTCTTCCTTCATACAGCTTTAAGAAAGTCTAGCACTGAATATGGTCATAAATTGTATCTGGACAGTTCAGTGTAAACATTGAAAACCTCACTATGAATTGCTTAGAGGCACACACACAAAAAAGGCAAGGAACATGCTGTATCAACAAAACTCATTCCTTTTATTTATAGTTCTGCAAATGGCATGTTTAATATTTATTTATTTATCTATCTATCATAATTGTCTTTTGGTAATGAATGATAGCAAGAATAAATCAATAATTCATCTAGAAATATATGGTCTGTATAAGGTATAAAAACTGCACAATCCATGCAAAACAAAATGCATTTCCCATTTATTTTCATGGAAGAGAACAGCACATGCTAAAATCTGCCCCACATCTTAAAGCAATGAAAAATAAAAATAAATGAACACCCTGATTCTTGGAGAGATTTAAATATACATGAACACATAGCTCATCAGTCAGATTCAAAAGATTTATTTCAGTCACAGACTATAACAAATGTAAATAAACACAATTGGAATTAAACAAGAAATATGATAACAATACATAAACATAATTAATCTAAAATATATAAATTATAAATAAATAAAATTATCAGTATCATTTCAGTGCCAGATATCTATGATGATATAGCAACAAAGATACTGAGTAGTGGTAATAAAAGACTTCGAATCTTTTGCTGGAATACCTTTATACAGATTCACTATACCACCATCACGATTCACTGTATTTGCTGTTAATAACTATAATAGAGACTACTATTATTTTATAATAATATCAGCATATGGACTTTTATGCGCTTATTATCTTGTTAATCTTGGATTAGCCTTAAATCTACAATTGAAGAATAACAGAAGTAGGTATATACTATTTTAATGTAACTGCAATCAGTTAAACAAATAAATAAATCACCAAGAACATATTAAAATGTCTTATATGAATAAATAACAAGTGCAATGCATGTTAAAAACAAATTTATGTGTCAAATCAATGAGGACTCAGATTGTGGGGGCAGTAAACTGACTTTTTATAAATATACAAAAGTATGAAGGCTATTGCCTCACGCATTGTAAGCCACCCTGAGTCTCCGGAGAAGGGCGGCACATAAATCAAAATTTTAAAAAAATAAACTATGAATTTTCTTGGAAATCCATTTTCTTTGCCTATGCTTATAAAATGGGGGAGGGCATTAACTTTGATCAGTTTTCATGACTGCAGTAGTAAGGATTATTGAGATTTTTAAAAGCCTATCTTTATTACTTTCAAAGTTAAAGCAGTGAACATATCTAATACTCCTTCCCCTTCCCATTTTCCCCATAACAACATCCCTGGGAGGTGAGGTGAGTCACCCAGCCAGGTTTCATGCCTAAGGCTAAACCAGTTTCTAGCCTGATGCTTTAATCACTAGACCAAAGTGGCTCTCTTTGAATGAAATTTTGAATGAAATGAGACTTCCAGTTTGGCGTCGCGGCAAGACAGTTGGGGAATTAGTGGGCTCCGATGAGCTCTGCGAAAACCCCGGCTGACGAACTGCTGCTGATGGATCTGTAGACCAGAACCGTCCTGCAGGGACGGGGAAGAAAGAGAGGCACCTCGGATGACCAAGAGGAACAGGCAAGTTCCTCGAAGGTCGGAGGGAACTCTCTGTGACTCGGCGGCGGGGGATGGCAGCCATGGCAGCTGCAACGAAGCTGGGACAACAGGACTAAGTAAAGAGCTGGAGAGAGAATAGGAACAGAACGGAGTTTTTTGAAGCCGGGTGAGTGATAGCCAACCCAGGCATGAAATAACAACAAGGGAAACATCTTTTAATTATAAGACTCCTAATGATAAGTAGCGGCTAAGGAGCGTGGGGGCAAAGAAGATTTTGAAACGTAACTTTAAAGAGACAACACTATTTGAAAACCTTAAAAACAATTTGAGAATGGTCAAAGGTTTGGAAAGAAATAAAGAGATCCTTTTTTTTCTTCTCTCTTTTTAAATTTCAAAAAAAAATAAAGAGAATGGATAATAAGCTTTAAAAAAGAAGTGATGTACAAATAAAAGGGGGGAAAGGGGGGGAAAGAAGTGAGAAGAGATATTTAAATTTGGACTGGACTTTAAATATGATTTGGTACTTTTAAACCTAAAAGAAAAAGAGAAGCTGAATAAGATTGTTATGTAATTGAAACAAAATGGATACTTTTTAAACAACCGGAAATTGTGGATTGCAGAGAGACACCATCTGGAGTAAAAAGGAATATTGCAACTTGGTTTTTGTTTTGGAAAATTGTGGACTTTACAGATAACATCTGTGAGAACTTGTGGGGGAGGATTTTCTTGTCTACAAGCGGTTTGACTTTTGGAGAAAAAATAAAAAATAAGAAGGGAACACAACGGAACTCTTATAATTGGAATAATATTAACTTAAAAAGAAAAATGGCGCAGGAATTAGAGAAGGAACAAATTGATTTAGACTTGGACAATGGAAATAAGAGAAATAATTATAATGTTGCACAGAGGACAAAAATTTGAGGATACAGAAGCTGAAATGGATTATATACAAATGGACAAGAAAATGAAGATAGAGGAATAAGACATAGAAGTGGAGAATAAAGAAGATAAAGACAATGTGATTAAATATGAATAAGTAACTGAACATGTGAATAGTAATAATAAAAAGGAGGTCTCTAGAGATTATATTGAGATTAACAATAACACAGTGATGATTACACTGGGATTAACAGTGAATGATAAAAGAATAAAAGGTTGGAAAATATTAAGGAGAATAAAGAAGTCCAGGACTTGGATTTATAAAACTATATTGATATTAATAAATGTGAGAAGAAATATGTTACAGATACTTAGAAATGAAATATGGTTTGAAGTTAAAATATATGAGAAATAGATTATGTTAAAAGAAAATATATTAATGGATATTTATTAAGATGTTGGATGATATTATTTGAAGAAATTGATAGCTATAATAATTGGGATACTGTTTAAATATTTATAGAGATTACACTGGGATTAATAGTGAAAAAATAAAGATGATTACATTGGGATTAACAGGGGGAAAAATAAAGATGATTACACTGGGATTAACAGTGGAATGATAAAAGAAAAGGTTGAATTAGATTATGTAAAAAGAAAATATATCAATGGATATAATGTATCAATTTTTATTAAGATGTTGAACGGTATCATTTGAGAAAATTGATAGCTATAATAATTGGGATATTGTTTAAATATGTATAACAATTGTAATAATTTGAACATTTTTCACTTAAGCAAAAAAGAAAAGAAAATTGAAAGTAATATATGATTATGATTTACAAACAAAAATTACTTAATTGGTGTTTATATAAAGGGTATGGTTAAATAGATAGAATTTAGGGAAATAATTGGGAAACTGTATTAAATAGCATTATTTGAATTAAGAACTATGTTTAAATGTTAAATTGCTATATTTTTAAGATTAGTGATAAGATTTAAATTTGATAAAGTAATAATGGAATAAAGATTTAATGAGCATTACGTGAAGTAATAAATAAATGTAAGGAAGTTTTAAAAATGGAAATAATTTTGGAATATAAACATGTTTGAACTGTATTGTTAATAGTGAGGATTTAGGGTAAGAATTGTGAAATGTATTATGAGGTATTAACTGAATTAAGATTTAAGGTGGGTTAATAGAAGGGTAATTATATTGATTAAGTAAATATGAGTAAACTTTTTCTAAAATGGTATTAGTTGAAATATGTGATTTAAGATTAAGAAATGTTATGGCAAAATAGAATATATAAAATTTTGTTAAAGATGACAAAAAATTGAACAAATTGATGACCAGATCAAAGCTCTGTTCCAAAAAGGTGTAATTTGTATGTTTGAAAAAAAAGCACAAAAAACTTTTATATAAAAAAAGAAATTTTGAATGAAATGTATTATAATACCTTCATTTCAATGCTACAACAGTACTGAGGATAATTCTTATTGCTAGTGTAATCTAACATCATATTTTGTGTGATTACACAAACTTATTTCAGTTGTATGCACTGTGATTATACAAATTCTCTTGTTCAAAAAGATGACAACTTCAGTGGATGGCACACAACAGACTCTTTAAGGAAGTCAAACTAAGAGTATTAATGTTTTAAAATTATTAGATTTTATTTAATGATTTATTAAATAAATATTATTTATCTCTGTTGATGGATGAAAACGCAACCACCAATCCTAGATTGGTGCAAATGTGGAAGGGCCCTGAATTTTATCCTAAGCTAGCTATGTTTTAATTTTATAAAGTTAGTGTTAGTAGACATGATTTTATCAAGGCAACACAAAATTGAAGGATAACTAATTTTTGTTTTATTCAAGCCCTTTATTGATGAAATATACTTCACCTTTGGTCCAAAGTTCTAGAAAAGTTGTAACTGTAGGGAGTCCAGATCTAATACTCTGATAATGGCCTGCCTAGCCCTAGATTCGTCTGAGATTGCAACTCATTCCCATTTCTGGAATTTAATTTAGAAAAATGCAACTTCATTCTTGCTGGGAAGATTCTTGCCGTATAATTTAAAAAACTCATCCTCCCCAGAGCTGTTTCTTTCCATTATTCTTCAAGAGAAATTATTGGAGCCCAGTTGCTATATACAGTCAAAACCATTTTATCCCTCCTATCCATTTTTTAAAATTAGGAGAAGTATCTTCTAAATCTTCAGCGTGAGTGTTGCACAATCTCTCATAACATCTTGTACTGAAATATTTCCTTGCTGTTTGGCCACAAGAACCTACATGCTTGAATCACATACACATTTTCAAAGCAATGTTTCTGGGTGCAATTTGACTGGTCTTCTGAAAGGTTTGCTGGTTGATCTCCTATACTACCCAGTATCAATTCTATTATCATAATCTCACCAGCCATCCCAAAGGGTTGGTCTGAGTTACATAAATCCAATAATGAGTAGATCCAATTGCCTTCCCTCCCTTACCCTTCCCACCAAGGAATTTTGATAGGCACATACCAAAATCATGTTGTTGCTTTTCAGTGCTCTGTAATACCAGAAAAACCAAAGTTACCATAGAATCAGTTAATATCTAATGAGAATTCTAAACAGTACTACCATGTTTTCCCAAAAATAAGACCCTGTCTTATATTTTTTTGAACCCTGAAATAAGTGCTTGGCCTTATTGCCATGTGCTCAAAAGCCCAATTGGGCTTATTATCAGTAGATGTCTTATTTTGGGGAAAACAAGGTATCATGAAAGGGGGGGGGATATAAAGGAGCATATTCTATTAATCACTGGGTCATTAGAGTAATGATAATATTAGGCCCTAAATTTAGTGATCTTATTTCAGTTTGTTTTTCTCATTTGCAAATAGACTCTTTTGTTGTAGAAAGAAGAAATATTAAAATGAGCACTTTTCATTATAGTCCAACATAAATATTGGAAGAACATCTACTCCAACTCTTTGCCCAGTGAAGGAACCCCATACTACAGCATTTCCAACTGACAATAATACAACCTGGGTTTAAACATCTCCAGGAAAAGAAAATTCCAGCATCTCCCAAAAATAACCCCTACTGTTACTATTTGTGTGTGTGTGTGTAATTTAAAGTTATTGGTTCTTGGTTCTCTTGGAATAACTCTGAACAATTATACCTCATTTTCAATATGACAAGAAACTTCCAGAAACTTGAAGATTGCAATTAGGTTTCTCCAATTTTCTTGTTTCCAAGTTGAATATGCATAGCATCTTGAACTGTTCATTATAAGATTTTCTTTAAACACACTGTTTTGGACCCACTCCAATATGTACACCCAGCTCTTCCTTATGAAACATTTCTAAAAATAAGAAAATATACTGAGGGAACAGTTACACTTCCATCATGACTCTTGTCAGCTCATAGGCTGTACCTATGCCCATCCTGTTTTCTGGATTCTCATTTTAGGTACTGCAGGACATTGGACTTCAAGCTACCCCATTTCATTTATTTTTTTTTAATTTGCAAGATGTTGGGAGGACAAACAATCTTCCTTCTGCAAATGAAATGACATCCATTCCAGCCCTTTTTTCTCTAAATCATTTTCTTAATTTTCATTGTTGGATCAAGACATGCTTTTTGGTATTTACTTTTCCATCCCACCCAATACCAAGAGAGACAATAGATATTTGAAAGAGCTGCTTACCACCAGAATGGCATTAAAATGGTCACTCTTCACCTTCTGTACTTGAATGCAGGATGCTGGCACTTGCAATAATCCCGCCCCCTTGGAAAGGTTCCCGGCATCTCTGTTGGACA
The DNA here is from genome assembly GCA_012654045.1 of Ptyas mucosa. Classification (NCBI taxonomy): domain Eukaryota; kingdom Metazoa; phylum Chordata; class Lepidosauria; order Squamata; family Colubridae; genus Ptyas; species Ptyas mucosa. Next base: position 12,484,925 of record WNWU01000057.1, on the reverse strand, counting down.
TCAAGTTGTTATTGCTAGTCCCTACACCTAGGGCTGCCCTATATAAATAGGTGTGTGTAAGTTTCCCCATCCCTGCAATCTCAACCATCTCTGGGGTAAAATGAGAGCTTGGGAGCATGCGCACATTGTACCGATAATTTTCATACTCATCCGTGGGGCAACAATTGCAAGAAGGGTTAGTCCTACAGTGGAAAAGTCGAACAGCAAAAAGGAAAATGATAAATCCAAAAAAGACAAGGGAAAGGCAGCCCAGAGCAATGATCAAGTAGAAGTTCAAGCTAGACAGCTGCTGCCCATGTGTTTCCAGGCTGTCATCAAAATCTGGGAGTGCTTGTGGGAGAGTGTCAGCTAGTAGGATGCCCAAAGTTACAGTAGAGGAGAGGGAAGGATCCCCACTGTCCGTCACCAAGATCACCACTTTGTGCTTGATGGGGTCACTAGATCTCATTGAACGACTAGTCCTAAGTTCCCCGGAATTTGGTAAAACCTGAAATAGGCTTGTGTCAGAAGAGTGCAGAAGGTGGTAAGAAAGCCAAGCATTCTGCCCACTGTCTGGGTCATGGGCCACCACCTTGGTCACTAAATAGTTGGTATCCGCCAAGCGTGGCACAATTTCAACTGCCACTGAAGCATTTTTCACATCTGGATACAAGATGACTGGGGCATTGTCATTTTGGTCTAAGATGGTAACACTGGCAATAAAAGTAGCAGTCAGAATTGGGAAGCCATTGTCCTTTGCCTCTACTTGGAAATGAAAATTTTGGAGTTGCTCAAAGTCAAAAGTGTCTTTTGCATAGATGATTCCATCACCTGCATCAATGGCTAAATATCTGGACAAGGAGCTGCCCTGGATGTCAATGTCCCTGAGAAAGTAAGATACCCGACCATTCTCCCAGAGGTCTGGATCAGAAGCTGACATCTGGAAAACAGATGCCCCAGGCTTATTGTTCTCTGTTATGTAAATTTCACGCATCTGGTTGAGGAATTTGGGAGGATTGTCATTCACATCCGCAATCTGCACCCACAGTACTTTCTGAGTGGCAATGGGAGGGGAACCCAGATCAGAGGCAGTGACTGTAATGTTGTATTCACTGACCTGTTCTCGATCAAGAAGACCACTTGTGATCAGGCTGTAGTAATTATCAAAAGAGGACTTGAGTTGGAAGGGGATGTCAACAGGAATCTTACAAATGATTTTCCCATTCTCACCAGGATCTTCATCAGTAATACTCAAAAGAGCCACCACCGTGCCCAGCAAAGAATCCTCTGGGATGGGGCTGGAGAGCGAAGTGAGTGTAATCTCTGGGGCATTGTTGTTCACATCAGTAATTTCCACCAACAGTTTGGATACAGTGGACATACCAAAGACTCCTTTATCCCTTGCCTCAATGAACATCTCGAGCAGGGGCTTTTGGACATTTAAAGCACCACTGACTTTTATCTCCCCATTCTGGGGGTTGATGCTGAACATCTTCTGTAGCTCAGGGGATGTGCTGTTGCTAAACGAGTAGAAGACCTCTCCATTCTGACCTTCATCTAAGTCTGTGGCTTGCACCCTAGTGACTAGAGTGCCTCTAGGAGAGGTTTCCAACACGCTGGCCCTGTAGATAGAATGCTCAAAAGTAGGGGCATTGTCATTTGTGTCCAGGACGGTGACCACAACCTGGGTGTCTCCAGACCTCTGGGGGCTTCCTCCATCTTTAGCTGTGATAGTAAGCCTGTGTGTGGCCAGCTGCTCCCGATCCAAGGGCTTTTCTAGTACCAGTTCAGGATATCGGCTCCCATCCCCACGAGTCTGCATTTCCAGTCTGAAATGCTGATTGGGGCTTAGAATGTAGCTCTGGACACTGTTGATGCCTTCGTCGAGATCTTGGGCGACCGGGAGAGTAAACCGAACTCCCGGAGCTAGGAACTCGGCGACATTCACATGATATTCCTCTAGCAGAAAAGTAGGAGTGTGGTCGTTCACGTCCAATATTTTAAACTGCAGTTTATAAAGTTCCAGGGGGGTTTCTAACACGAGTTCGTAATTCAGAGAGCAGGTAGGTTCTTGTGCACAGATCTCTTCCCTGTCGATGCGCTCGTTAACAGACAAAGCTCCGGTGCTCGCATTCAGGCTGAAATATTGCTTACTTGAACTGGTGATCATGCGGAATCTGCGGGAGGGCAGCCTAGCCGCATCAATACCCAAATCCTTTGCGAGGTTCCCGACGGGCGCGCCACGCTCAGTTTCTTCGGCGATGGAGTACTCTACTTGTCCACGCACGGTGTAGAAAATAAGGCAGCACACCATTAAATAGACCCGCATTCTTTTTCCCTGGCTTCCTTCCCGCTCACCTCCCTGCAGATCGAGTTAGTCGTAACATAATCCCCCGTTTTCAACAAAGAGCAGAAGTAAGCGATGCCGCAGCTGACGGGAGAAAAGGCCAAGCCATGAAGCCCGGTTGCTTAAACGCATGGGGAATGCACGGGCTCTTCCAGGCGCCGGCCGAAGACATGGCTCGCCCTTGGCCCTCCCGTTCTGAGCCACCTCGATCTAGTCCTCCGCCAAGGCAGCCGCCGCTGACGCCGCAGGCTCGAGATGAGATCATGTGTAAAGAGGAATGCTGTACTGGAGCCGGCACCACCCTGGGCCACAGCGCCGCTTAGAGGCCTCTTTCACAATGGCGAGATCCGTAGCCCTTCCTACTGTATTACGAGGTCTCCAGGAAATGGAGTGGCTCCAGAGCGCCGAATCTGCAAAATCATGAGGTGCGGGAGAGAGCGTCCTCATCTTCTTCTCCGGAATTGACAGAAAATGGAGCAGTTTTAGAAAAGGAAAATAATTCTCCGACCGTGGGTCCTAGTTACTTCCTCAGCTGGAAAATGACCAGCCAAACCAGGCGGAGCGTTATGTAGAAGGGAAGCTTATCTCGAAGGAGCAGTGGCTCGAAAGAGATCCAAGATCAGTCTTCTGACGGGACTTCGTTCAGAAAAGCTGCCTGAAGAAATAACAGATTTTTTAAAATAAAGAGTCTCTGTTTCTTCCACTGTCTGCGGCATATAGTTGACGCCGAAGTAATTATACGTTAAGCCTAAAAGCCAAAAAAGACCATAGAAAATAATAGCAGCTGGGAAAGATAGTCCACTCATTGTAATTCTGCCAAAAATGAACTGCTGATAAAACATAAACATGATTCTGAAATGGGTTGAAATTATCCACAGAAATAAAATTAGTTGAATTGGATTGCTACTTTTGTTGTATTATTTAGAAAAACAAATTGTATTGAGTTAAAAATGGGTCCTTTAAGCAGCTGAATTCAGCATAAGCATCCAAATTGAAGTGTCCCTGACAGATGACTGTCCAGACTCCAATATTTCCAGACACCGGAGGTTTTCAAAAATGGACTGGACAACCATTTGACTGGGATGGCATCAGGCTCCTGCCTTGAACAGGCAGTTGGACAGAAGATCTCTGCAGTCCCTTCCAGGCCAATGATTCTGTGATTTTATGATCACATTCATAAGCACATCCAACCAATGTTCAATCACAATCTATTGTTCTGTAACTTAAAATACATTATTCTATATCCTATCAAACAGAATGAAACAGAACAAGTCTTGGGGTCTTTTTCCACTTCCACCTAACACAACTCCTGCAAAGTGTTTTTTTCACCCGCTGCTGACAAGAAACTCCCCTACTTGCTTTTCCAGATGCGTTTATTACACACACACACACACACACGGGGGGGGGGGGCACGGGACATTGGCACAGAACCAGAGCAACTCATCAGTGTAGCCATTCATCAAAATTTCAGCTCCATCCCATGCGAAGGAGAGTGAGATGGGGAATATTTTCCAGCCGGCTGGTGAGTTTAATATGAGGAAAGTGAAACAAAGGCAAAGAAATTCACCAATCTCTGCCCTTAATATGCCCTGCACAGAGCAAAGAAGAATAATACCTTTTGTTGGTTTATATTGTGAAAAGATAGGGATTGACAGTGGAGTAATGAATATTATGCCAATGTAATTTTCTGCCAGCTCAAAGTTAGCAGTTTTCAACCAATTCATGAGAAGAGTCTTTAGATTTCTAGGTAACATTGTCACTTGTACTTGAAGACCATCATTCTGTGTCCTGCACGCTGAAATATGTCATTGAACAGGTATCTCAGGGGTGTCAAACTCAAGGCCTGGGTGCTTAGATCTGGCCACGGGGCCGCCCTGGAAATAGCAAAGGACTGGCCCGCAGTGCCTCTGCCAGCAAAAACGGAGTTCAGACATTTTTGTTGGCAGAGGGTTGCAGAACACTGTTGCAGCCAAAACCGGAGCTCGGGAGCCTGTTTCACTGGCAGAGTGTTTGAGCCACCATAGCGCCCCCCCCCCCAACATGAGTGGTGTTGAACTGGCCATGCCCACCCTGGCCCCCCAAAATCAAACACAAGTCTGATGTGGCCTTCAGTGAAATCGAGTTTGACACCCTTGAGGTATCTCATCTCAAGTTTCATCTCAACATTCAGTTTCCTAAATATTCTCATAGCAACTAGTTGCAAAATTGCTGACACACTACTTACTTTCATAGTTTGCAAGATATTTTAAATGCAAGAGGAATAGATATTTGTGAAAGATATCTTCCTTTTTTAACTCCCACTGAGGGAGGGTTTTGCTTTTGTTTTTACAAAGCAAACAAATGCACATAATGTATCAGAAATGAGAACTGGAAGGGCAGGTACTAATCTTTTTTACTTCTCTTTGTTTCTGCTGCTTTGAAATTAGTAGATTGGGGTGGAGCACTAACTAAATAATATCGTTTGCATTTTCCTATTGGTTAGTTCAATAGAACATTGTTTGGCTCATATTTCCAGATTGATAGGAATGAAGATGATTGTAGTTCAGTTTTAATTTGATTTTGAGGAACTGAGATTGTAAGTAATAGTGTGTGCACCTTTACTTTTTAGTTTACTAATGATCTTCATTACCTTTTTTGTATTCAGTTTATCTTAATCCCTCTCAATATGAAATTCTTAGAAGTGGCCACAGTATTTGAGATAATCTAATTAATGAAAAATAGTGTAGAATTTTTGCTTCCATAATTTGGAAATCATATTTATTTTAATGGTGCCTAAAATGACATTTGTCTTCACAGCTACAGTACATTATGACTCATATTCAGCTTACAATAAATTACAACTCCAAAATGTTTTTCACATATGCAGATATTCTCCTGTATTTCTGCATTCTCTTAATTAAGAATTTTTATTTTTTTCTGTAAAATTTCATTCTCTTGCTTTGGTTCACTTTTAAAAATTTATAGTAGATTAAATTAATCAAATGAAGATTTTCTTTCTGTCCTCCACAGAATTAGTTATACTGTTCATCTGCTCCTTGATATGCATTTCTTCTACTTCCTTACCCAACTCAAAATATTAGGCCAAGAAATAAATCCTCTGATTCCATATTTGATACTGCATTCAAATTCAGTTAAAATCCATTGATAAACAACCTGTAAGAATGTTTTTTAAACCAGTGAACTGATCTAATTAATAAATATGTCCACATTGAATGTTAGATGTGAGCCCACAAATGTTAGGATGGCTCAGAATAGAAGGATGTGCAAAAAATTGTAATGTAATTCCCCTGGCTGGAACAATGTGTTATATATGTATAACAACAGGGAGATAGCTGCCTAACAGCCCATTTCCACCTATCATTGTGAGGTTACTTTTTAACAAGCATGGAAAAAATGCTTTTGTGTAGTGGAGATGCACAACAAAAATATTTGCAAACCGTATTAATCCTGGTGACAAATTTATAAAAAAGAAATCGCCAAATCTCTCCAGGTAATTTGCATGCATTGTTTAAGCCAGAGGAAGTTAAAAGAACATTCAGTTCATTATATTTTAGATACCTTAGTTATCTTATTTCTCCATTTTGAAAATATATCTCTAATTCAAAATTTATGTTACTAGCATAACAGCTACCTTTATTTATATGTTATATAATATTTTTGCTCCAACATTTTATAAACAAAAAAGTTTATTATATTTGATTTTGAGTTGTACAAATACATTTCCTGTTCATATTTTTAAATCTCATCCATTTAAATTTTCTCTTTAGTTTTACAGGTGCTCAGCCTTTTCTATCCCAAGGGCTACATGCAAGACCAGGTGATGGAATAGGGGTAGCAAACAGAGAGCTTTTCTGCTAGTATCTCAGGGCAAGTGAATTAGTTGGAAAGTGAAATTTTACATGTTTGTTGTAGTGTGATTCCTAGAACAGAGAACTTTTACTTTCAGAGCGAACAGGAACAAAATCATACGGGGAGGAGAAATATCTAATCTGAATGGCTTTACCAGAAATCCCATTGTTTTTCTGGTGCAATAACCTCTCCAGCAGTTCATCTGATTGTATTTAGGGCTATCCTCTTGTCCTATAATTTGGCTTATTTATGACTATCAATATCTAATTATTTTTATTAACTCTTTTCATTTTTTTTAATTTGGTCTTTTAATGCAAGATCCTTTGCACTGCTTTGAGATGAGTGAGTTAGCAATTTTTCCTTCCTGAAAATTCCAATAATATATTTCTTAAAAAGCTTTCTAAAAATGTTGGAACAAATGTTGATATTGGCACAAGGAAATGTTTTTTCTGATATCATTAATGCAATTAATTACACATGAATATCACAGAACAGAGACAAGCTATCATTAAACAAGGGCTGCTATTCTAACTGCAGAGCTAGATAGAGAAGGGATTTCCATCCCTTCCCTATCATTGCAGTCCAAGGGGCCATCACTCCAATCCCACATCTAGTTTTCCATTTCAAAGATCTCTTTAGTATTCTAAATAATATAACAGAAGAAGTAACATATTCAAATAATTTTAAGGCCATTACATTTTCTATTTCCTTTCAAAATCATTTCTAAGTCTTGTTTATATGGGCTTGAGTCCAGTAATTATATATTACCAATATGTCCAATGGCTGTTCTTGTTCTCCCTTGTAGAATGGTCTTTTGATAGAAGAAAAAAACATCCTGCTTAAACAAAGCAGTATTTTAGTCCATTAAATGTTTTTTTACTTAAACATAAATTCCAAACTATAGAAAAATGTTTCCTGGGTATGTTTTGAGGATGTTAGATATAAATCCAGGTTATGAGGTTAGAGACTTATTATGGGCAGCAGAGTAGAAACAATTTTCATGGAAAATATTTCTTAAAGCTTCACATTGGATTTCATATCTTTTTCCAGGCATATTTTTAAAAAGTAACTATGTGAAACTGCAGTTCTTGATTTTGAAAGGAAATTAAAACTAAGGGTAGTTAAATATGGATCTTGGAGCTCAAGAAATTGAATTTTAATATAGTCAGATCAGCAAGATTCTGTGGCAGCAGATGCTAATAGGAAAAGGAGCTCAAACTGGGTACAAGCTCCTAAAGAAAAGAATATTAAAAGCACAAATGCAAAGTTTTTTCCCCTCGAGGTACTATTACCAAGATGGTAGGTATCCTGTGTATATATATGTATGTAAATATAGACATATTTGTCATTCCATTATTTTCAGCTAGTTTTTCTCTGCTATCAAATTCATTTTGAATTTTCTTTCTGACATCTAGAGAACTACCTATCCCACCCAATAATGTTTTTCTCCATTTCTTTATCAATGATATTAATAAAAATATTGAAATATAAAGAACTCAGAGCTAAATCTTGTGGCTTCCCACACATTAACTCACTCCAGTTCAATGTGGAGTGATGAAAACTTTTTGAGTATGTTTTTTGAACCAGCTAAGTTTTCATTTCAGTGTTATGCTGTCCAGCCACCTGTAAGACAGATGAAATACCAGATATGAGAGTCATTATTCTGATCATTAGTACCACAAATTTGACTTTCATGTTCAGCCTCTCTGCACTCACCATAATTACTGTTGTGCCAGCAGCATGAGTGATTAGGGGAAAATACAATTATCAGATAAACACCAACTTACATAGAAAACCTACTGATTGTTATACCATCTTACATGTTTTCTTATTGTAAATCATACCATAAAATCCATCATGGTCAGTTAGGCCCTTTGATTAAAACCACATCTCTATAGTCCGAACTGACAGGGATATACTAAAGCAGGGGTCCCCAACCTGTGGGCCACAGCCCACTAGTGGGCCAAGAGGGATGAATGGCAGGCGCTTGTGCACGCCGCTCACGTAAATGGAGCAGCATGCGCTTGCCACTCATGTGGAACCCCCCACCCCCCACCCCCTGGAAATGTTGGGGAACTCTGTACTAAATGATTCAAATTTACATTTATAGGTATATTTATTTATTTGCTTATGCATATAGTTTTATTAAGGACTTTTTAAAACTATATAAACAATACAAAATGAAATAAAGTCATATGTAAATTTTAAAAATTGCCAAGAAAATATTCAAAGAAAACAAAAGAAAGGAAAATAGAAATGATAAAGAAGCAGTTTACAATCTTAATAGTAGTGATAAATGCATTTACCTTTTACCTTCTCTTATCAAGCCCTTAAATCACAAGTTAATTTTTGATATAGGAAAAAAAAATCCATAACAGGTTTTCAGTCTTATAATAATAAGGCTCAATGGTACAGTGGTTAGAGTGCAGTACTGCAGGCTACTTCTGCTGCCTGCCGGCTGCCTGCAATTTGGCAGTTCAAATCTCACCAGGCTCAAAGTGGACTCAGCCTTCCGAGGTGGGTAGAATGAGGACCCAAATTGTTGGGGGCAATATGCTGACTGTAAACTGCTTAGAGAGAGCTGTAAAGCACTGTAAAGCAGTATATAAATCTAAGTGCTATTGCTATTTATTGCTATTTATTATTTATTTATTGTACTTATTATAAAAGTTATTTATTTTTCTTTCTCTAGACAACTGAATTTTGCCATCTCTGTTAATCGTTCATTTTCACAAATCATTTTTCTACTATAACCAATAAATATAGCTAGCGGCCTCAATCAGTTGAGCCTAAATGTTCTCTGAGCTGGAGGCTGGTGATGGTTAGCTGGGTATCATACCATATTCATGAAACCACACCACAAATTGACAGATGATTCCCCCCCCCCGCATTTTTATATGCATATTGAAAAGCAGGAGGAAGAGGATTAAACCATACTGCACTTTCCATTAGGGTGGCTGCTGGACCAACTGCTTTCCACCTCTGTAGGAGTGGAGGCCCTAACTACAAGTAGTCCTTGATTTACAACAGTTTGTTTATTGACCATTTGAAGTTACAATGGCACTAAAAAAAGTGATTTATGACTGTTTTCACACTTACATCCCCATGATCATGTGATCAAAATTAAGATGTTTGCCAACTGGTTCAGGACACATTCATCAAGAGTCATAAGGTACAACACTTAATGATAGTCATAGGGAAACAGTCAATATAAATCTTAAGGATACTAGCAACAAGGTTACAGTCATACAGTCATAAGTGGGAGGAGATGGGTGATAGGAATGATGAGAAGATTAATAGTAATAGTAATGCAGACCTAGTGAATAGTTTGACAGTGTTGAAGGAATTATTTGTTTAGCAGAGTGATGGCGTTTGGGACAAAACTGTTCTTGTGTCTATTTGTTCTAGTGTGCAGTACTCTATAGCGTCGTTTTGAGGGTAGGAGTTGAAACAGTTTATGTCCAGGATGTGAGGCATCTGTAAATATTTTCACAGCCCTCTTTTTGACTCGTGCAGTATACAGGTCCTCAATGGAAGGCAGATTGGTAGCAATTGTTTTTTCTGCAGTTCTAATTATCCTCTGAAGTCTGCGTCTGTCTTGTTGGGTTGCAGAACTGAACCAGACAGTTATAGAGGTGCAGATAACAGACTCAATAATTCCTCTGTAGAACTGTATCAGCGGCTCCTTGGACAGTTTGAGCTTTCTGAGTTGGCGCAGAAAGAACATTCTTTGTTGTGCTTTTTTGATAACGTTTTTGATATTGGGTGTCCATTTTAGGTCGTGAGATATAGTAGAATCTAGAAATTTGAAGGTCTCTACTGTTGATACTGTGTTATCTAGTATTGGTAGATGTGGTAGTATAGGAGGGTTTCTCCTAAAGTCCACCACCATTTCTATGGTTTTGAATGTGTTCAGTTCCAGATTGTTCTGGTCGCACCACGAGGCTAGTTGTTCAACCTCTCATCTATTTGTAAAGCTTCCTCAGACAGCCATTTTGCTTTTTTGCATTTCTTTTTCTTTGGGATAGTTTTAGTTGCTGCCTCTTGTACAATGTTGCAAACCTCTGTCCATAGTTCTTCAGGCACTCTGTCTATCAGATCTAATTCCTTAAATCTATTTGTCACCTTTACTGTATATTCATCAGGAATATGATTTAGTTCATACCTGAATGGCCTAGTGCTTTTCCCTACTTTCTTCAATTTAAGCCTAAATTTTGCAACAAGAAGCTCATCAACTGAGCCACAGTCAGCTCTTGGTCTTGTTTTTACTGACTGTATAGAGCTTCTTCATCTTTGGCTGCAGAGCACATAGTCAATCTGATTTCTGTGTTGACCATCAGGTGATGTCCATCTCCAGATGGTCCTCTCTTGGGATGTTAGAAAGGAGTGCTTGCTATCACCTTCATATTCTCTTGACAAAATTCTACCAGCCTGTGCCCTGCTTCATTTTGTACTCCAAGGCCAAACTTGCCTGTTATTCCAGTTATCTTTTCGCTTCCTACTTTAGCATTCCAATCCCCCATGATGATAAGGATGTCAGGGTATGAAGAGTTAATAGCAGGGGTGAAATGCTCCCGGTTTAGACCGGATCGCCCGATCCTGTAGCGATGGAGGTGGGTGGTTCGGAGAACTGGTAGTAAAAATCTCTGCCCCCACCCCCAACCCCCATGCCCAGCTGAGCTGCACAATCATCAGAGGCTTTTTTTTTACTTTTAAAAGCATTTTTTCTACAACCTCTTTGGCTGAAAAAATGTTTTAAAAGTTAAAAAAAAAAGCCTCTGATGATTGCGCAGCTTAGCTGGGATCATCAAAGGCTTTTAAAAGAAAACCCCCCCTTTTTTTCTTTTAAATGCCTCTGACGATCCAAGCTGAGTTGCCTGATCGTCAGAGGCATTTAAAAGAAAAAAGTCTCTGCCGATCAGGCAACTCAGCTGGGATCGTCAGAGCCTTTTGAAAGCATTTTTTTACAACCTCTTTGCCGAAGAGGTTGTAGAAAAAATGGTTTTAAAAGTAAAAAAAAAATTGGCCACGCCCACCCAGTCACATTACC
>WNWU01000057.1:12392322-12473600 GCA_012654045.1 Ptyas mucosa | reverse complement strand
CCCCCCCCCCCCCCCCCCCAGATGTCAGCACTCCAAGTTACATTCTTTCCAGTGCTGACATGAACAGTAGAAGTAGCAGTTTGATTTAGCAGTTTGACTTTTCACCCACTTATTTCCCCCGGCAGATAACATCCCCTAGGAGATGAATGGGAGGGGGGAAATTCTGTGAGTTGAAGTAGCCAAGAAGACAAGAGTGACTTGGAAGATGGCCAATGAGACACTGAGAATTGAGGAACGGAAAGGGAAGGGTTTGGGGGAAGAGGGTCAGTTTCGGCTGCAACCGAGTCTGGGGCCAGATCGTTATTTCAATAAATGAAAGGTTTCATCAAAGACTTTGTGTTTGGAAATGCAATTTATTTGAGATAACATCGAACCCTGACACAAAGCCACTCCCACGGAACCAGTAGTAACAAATTTTAGATTTCACCAGTGGTTAATAGCTGTAAGGTGATGAGAAATTGTAAGCGGAAGCAACCGGAAGCTGATGCAATGGAATGAGGCAGCAGGGTTACTGACACTTTAAGAAGCTGGGTAAGAAGCTGCCTATATAAGGGAAGCCATTAGTGGGCATTTCCCTTCTCCTCATGCATTCTACTCATGTTCTCTCATCGTGTACCTTATTGCTCTCCGTATATCAGTAGCTGTAAAAGTATTTAACCACGAATAAGTTTGTAAATATTTAACTGTAGATAAAACCACTGTTATTTATCTAAAAGGCGCTGTGTGCTGTGTTTTGCTCCTGGGTTTATCTCATAATATTAGCTATGCTACCTAAACTCTGACAAAGGACATCATTTTTTGGAGTTAATTTTAGGTAGTATAGGTCTTCCTAGAACCGGTCAACTTCATCCTCTTCAGCACCAGTGGTTGGGACATAGACTTGGACTACTATGATGTTGAATGGTTTGTCTTGGATTTGAACTGAGATCATTCTGTCATTTTGGGGATTGTATCCCAGTACTGCTTTTCCTACTCTTTTATTGACTATGAAGGCTACTTCATTTCTTCTGAGGGATTCTTGCCCACAGTAGTATACCTGATGGTCATCTGAATTAAATTCACCCATTCCTGTCCATTTTAGTTAGATGATTCCTAAGATGTCAATGTTCAGTCTTGTCATCTCTTGTTTGACCTCGTCCAGCTTGTTTTGATTCATGGAGCTTACATTCCAGGTTGCTATGGAGTATAGATCTTTACAGCATTGGACTTTCCTTTTACCACCTGATACATCCACTGCTAAGTGTCCTTTCTGCTTTGAGCCAGTCGCTTCATTCTTTCTGGCATTACTAGTACTAGCCCTCTGCTCTTCCCCAGTAGCATATTGGACACCTTCTGACCTGAGGGGCTCATCTTCCAGCATCATATCTTTTTGCCTTTTGGTACTGTCCATGGATTTTTCATGGCAAAGATACTGGAGTGGGTTGCCATTTCCTTCTCCAGTGGATCACGTTTTGTCAGACCTCTCTGCTATGACCAGTCTGCCTTGGGTGGTCCTGCACAGCATAGCTCATAGCTTCATTGAGCTATGCAAGCCCCTTCACCATGACAAGGCAGTTGATTCATGAAGAAGTTTATATGATTAGGCTGGATAAATTTTTATGTATGACACTCAAGTATATGTCAATCCATTGGGTGTTGTACATTGTATTGCTGGTCTTTACCTAACATAGCCTGAAACTTTGTTAACAAATTGTGAGATATATGTTAACAGTATTATACATGTCTCTTGGATAAATAGGAGGTATATACTTCCTTTTTGGTTAAAGGAGATGATCATTCAAACTTCTCTTAAGGAATTTTTCAGAAATGGGCAACTATAGATAATCTCCAACTGCCTATGTTAGATAAAGTGATCTTGAAAGTGGTAATTTCTCTTTTAGAGGCAATCCTGGGCCCATTTCAAAATGGCATTGGACCCATTTCAAAATGGCATTGGAGCAGATTTTGGGATTCAGATTATCTTGGTCAGCCTGGTGGATGATTTTTATCTGGAGTTCAGCGTTCATGTATTTATTAAACTTATATGTTGCCGAAATCACAATGACTCTGGCATATTTCTCTTCTTGAGCTTTTGGTGGCATTTAGTATCACTAATTGTGCTATTCTTTTGGATTTCTGGGAATTATGTATATGGAACCCATTACTTCCCAGGGATTCTCTTTTTCCCTTTCAGGGCATAAACACACTACCAAGTTACTCTGCTACAAGCATTAGCCACCACTGTCACTTTAAACCACTCAAATGCATAATCAATTATCTACAGCCCATTCTAAATAATAACATCATTGTTTCACAGGCTGGCCTGTATTTGCTCATAGAATTCATAAACTCCCTTTCCTGATACCTCACTTCTTATTGCTGGTGAAAGTACAGTATCTTTATTGGTTTTACTGCCAAAAATTAATATGATTGTTCCTGTCAGATCCCAAAAAGTGATACTGCCATTCAATTGGAAGAAGGGGGAGACTTGGATTCAATTTACTAGCATTGCCTGTGTCAACAGATATTTTACAACCTATATCCTGGCACCAAAGAGCCCTGAGATCCTCTTTACCAAGAGGAATTTTTATGATAGCCATGTGGGTTGTTTCACTTTAGAGGATAACAGTGTGAATGCATGGTTGTTTGGGTTCTCAGGGAAACTAGTAAAGAAAGCATCTTCACACTTGTGTATTAGTTAAAATCTGCATTCTGACTTAAAGGGAGGGGTCTCTACTGCTTTAATCCTACTTGTCTTGCCTAAGGGTATTCATAACTTGCTTTAACTGGGTGGCTATCACTTCTGCTTAATAAAAGGTCTCTTTTGAACAACCACGTTTCAAGAGTTTTTACTTTCTTAAGTTGGAAGGAGAGGCAATCCTTACAAAAGCAAGATCTGCAAAACGGTCAACCTAGAGAAGCAATCTTCGCTTTACTGAGGGGACCTTGCAAACCATGTCTGAATGAAGCAGAGAACTGGGAGAAACCTATTGCTGGGGGGAGACATCAACCACCACCCAGTCGGATGCCTGTTTCGTACACCCCATCGGAGAGGATGAGGTAACCCTGGAGAATCCTGAAAATCCCTGCTGGTCTATTGGCATTGGGAAGAAAGATAGCTGAGGAGTCACCCTCAGCTGTGGCAACCGAAAACCAGGGTGGAAACTGGAACTAAAAGCCCTTGCTGACCAGGGGGGACTGACCAAAGCACCAGTGAAGGAGGATTATCTGAAGAGGCATATAAACCAATTGGGGATGGAAACCTTGGAAAATCTCAACATCTGAAGGGAGCCAGGACAACAACCAAAGGGCGTGGAATGGGTAGCAGTCACGGATGATGCCACGGGAGGCACCCCCCCTTCTGGAGCCTGCCTATCAAGCAGATGGCGCAGCAGCAGTGGGAGAAGACCCAGCAAACCCTCCCCCACAAGCAGCACGTACACCGGCGTCCATTCCCAACCAGCCCCGAGTCCCGCAACGGAAAAGAGAAACTCCCTCCTTTGGGGTGAAGTTTGATGGGAATCCGCAACAATTAGGATTCTTTGTGGTACATCTGCTAACCTACATGCAAGAGTTGGGCGTGATTTCCAAACCCAAGGATCCCGAGTGCGAGTTGTGACCCTAGCCCTAGAGGGTGCTGCTGCCAGATGGATGGTGACCCTGCATAACACCAACGCACCAGAACTGCGGGATTTTGACCGTTTCATCATGGTCCTGCGATGTCGGTTTGAGGACCGACTAGCAGATTGCAAAGCACATGACTGCATTAAGGTGGTGAGGCGGGGTGACAGCCAGTAGCAGAGTATACTGAAGAATTCTGAGACCTCGTGTGTCATGTGCACGGGCCGGAAGTTTATTTTGGTGAACTGTTTCAAGGACGGGCTAAGTGATGATCTATACAATGCCTGCATGGCCCAAGGTGCACGGAATCACCTACATGAATGGTACGTCACCGCCAAAGAAGCTGAGCTCGAAATGACCAGAAACCAGTATCAAGCGGGGTGAGCATGGAAGAAATCCCCACCCCAATGGAAGCAAAACCCCCTCAAACCACATTCTTCAGCCTGTTTCAAGTGTGGAAAAGAGGGGCACCGAACTGCAGAGTGTCGTTCGCAAACACCCGCCCGGAACCACCCACCGGGGGAGAACCCTGCAAAACCGGGCCGGCATGGGAAGGAGACTGCCCTGAGAAGCAGGGAGACTGTAGAAGTTCCACCCCCTCCCTCTTTGGGGAGGAAACCCTGGCATCTGAACAGGAGGAATCACACTCATTCAGAAGTGATCCAGATGATGAACCACTGGTAAGCAAACCACTTAAACCACTTACCCACCCCTTAAGACTATTTATCTCAAACCAGGACAGGGAGATAAATATCTCCACTCTAGTAGATTCAGGGTGCATCCGTTCTTTGATCAGCCCAACTCTAGTAGGGAAGTTAGGGATTAATGTAAGAAAGCTGAAAAACTCCATCGCTTTCTGCCAACTAGATGGGTCAATAGCAGGAGGGGAGCCAGCTTCTTTTGCCGCTGAGCCTCTACGTATAGGCATCAGAAGCCACGAGGAAATGCTTACATTTATAGTGGCACCTGGCATGGAATGGCTGTTAGTTCTGGTTAGTTGCATGGCTTAAAAAATGGAACCCAAAAATCAATTGGAAACAAGGCATCATAAAATTTCAGATTAATGTGACTTTTGCTGAGAATCCACATAAAGAAACTGAGGGGGCAGAGAATCGAGAAACAGCCATGCCTGGTCACACCATCCCAACTGAGGGCATACCCATAGAATACAAGGATTTGGCTGAGGTTTTTAGCGAAAAAGCCTCAGACGAGCTCCTCCCCCACCGTGCCACCAACTGTGCAATAGAAATCTTACCTGACGCTAAACTCCTTAAATGCAAGATGTACAGCATGTCACCGAGGCAGTTGGAAGAGCTGAGAACATTTATTGAGAAAAACCTAGCAAGGGGTTTCTTCGAGCCCGCCCATCCAAAAATCGCAGCTCCAGTGCTATTTAGAGAGAAAAAAGATGGCTCAAAACGTCTATGTGTTCATTTTCGTACCCTGAATGCGATCAGTATGGAGAACATATATCTCATCCCCGTTATGAAAGATATGCTAGCACACCTCACTAAAGGGAAAAAATTTTCAAAGCTGGACTTAAGGGAGGCTTACTACCGTGTCAGAATTAAGGAGGGGGATGAGTGGAAAATGGCATTTAACACCCCCCTCGGCTGCTACCAATTCAAGGTGCTGCTCTTTGGGTTACAAGGAGCCCCTGCAGTGTTTATGCAGTTAATAAATGAGGTGCTGCATCAGCATCTATATAAGGGGGTCCTGGTCTACTTGGACAACATTTTAATCTATACCGAGACCAAAGCAGAACATGTAAAACTAGTCAGGGCAGTTTTAAACAAACTCCGCTCTGCCAAACTTTATGCTAAACTTTCCAAATGTAAATTCCACCAAGAGAAGATTGACTATTTGGGGTACCGCATTTCACACCAGGGCATAGAGATGGATCCTCTAAAAGTGCAGGCTGTACTTGATTGTGAACCTCCATGCACGTGTAAACAGTTACAAAGGTTCCTGAGTTTTGCCAACTTTTACTGCCAGTTTATCCCCCATTCACTAAGATTGTCCTCCCCATCACCAAACTCTTAAAAACAAAAGGGGAGGACAACCCTAAACCGAAGCAGCCACTGAACTGGACTATGGAATGCCAGGCGGCATTTGAAAAACTGAAATGGCTGTTCTCGGCAGAACCAATTCTAAAACACCCAGACATGGAGAAATTATTTGTCATACAAGTAGATGCCAGCAATGTGGCAATAGAAGAATGAGCAAGACCAACTACAACCATACGCTTACACATCCAAAAAGTTGAATGAGACTGAGCAAAGGTGGGCCATTTGGGAGAAAGAGGCTTATGCAGTTCATTGGACATTGTTAACCTGGAGGCACTTCCTAGAAGGCAGTAAGACCCCTTTTGAAATCTGGTCTGATCATAAAAATCTAGAAGCCCTAAAGACCCCAAGGAAACTCTCCCCAAAACAAGTACGATGGGCTCAGTATTTAAACAGTTTGATTTTACTCTAAAATACCTCCCGGGGGGAAAACACTTTCTAGCGGATGCGCTATCCAGAAAACCGCAATACAATAGTGCAAAGTCAGACGTAATCAAACCCATAGTACAAAACAATCAACTAACTACTAAAGTAGTCACCAGATCCCAGGCAAAACAAGAAACATTGATGGACAATGACACCACGCAAACTTTTAAACAAGCATTGGCCACTGATGAATGGTTTTTGAACAACAAATCCAGCTGTCTGATGAAAGAAGGCTTGGCTTGGGTGGGAGGGAAATTGTATGTTCCAGCCAGCCAAAGACTATGCTTAATGGTACGGTGCCATGACTCCAAGTTAGCTGGACATTTTGGGTTTGTGAAAACTTTACACCTGATTAAAAGACAATTTTGGTGGCCATCACTAAAAAAAGACATAGAAAGCTATGTAGCTAGCTGCCCCATTTGTGCAGCAGCAAAAAGATGTCAGGGGAAATCTCCAGGTCTATTGCAGAAGGTAGCAGAACCTTCAGTGCCTTGGAGAGAGATTGCTATGGATTTCATCGTAGAATTGCCAAACAGTGAGGGAAATAGTGTTATTTGGGTCGTGACAGACCTGTTTTCCAAACAAGCACATTTTATACCCCGCCAAAAGATCCCAACTGCTAAAGGTTTAGCCAAATTATTCCTAATACACATTTATCGACTTCATGGTGCTCCACAAAGGATCATCTCCGACAGAGGGGTTCAATTCACCTCCAAATTTTGGAGGGCATTTTTGGACTTACTTGGTACTGGCCAGGGGTTGAGCTCTTCCCATCATCCGGCTACTAATGGAAATTCTGAAATTTTGAACTTGGTATTAGAACAATATTTAAGATGTTTCATTAATTGAAGGAGGCGGTGGTGAGGCCCTTCCTCAAGAAGCCCACCTTGGATCTAGTTATTTTAAACAAATTTCACCTGTCTCCAACCTTCACTTTATTGCGAAGGTTGTTGAGAGCGTGGTGGCATGTCAGCTCCCGCTGGTCATGGATGAAGCATCATACCTAGACCCGTACCAGGTGGGCTTCAGGCCGGGGTACAGCATGGAGATGGCATTGGTCGCACTGGTGGATGATCTCTGGAGGGCTAGGGACAGAGGATATTCCTCTGCCCTAGTCCTGTTAGATCTCTCGACGGCTTTTGATACCATCGACCATGGTATCTTGCTGCGGCGCCTCGAGGGGTTGGGAGTGGGAGTCACAGTTTTATTGTGGTTCTCCTACCTCTCTGGATGCTCGCAAGTGGTATTGGCGGGGGGGGGGCAGAGGTCGACCCCGAGGCCCCTCATATGTGGAGTTCCTAAGGGGTTGGTTCTCTCTCCCCTGATGTTTAACATCTATATGAAGCCGCTGGGGGAGATCATCCATGGTTTTGGAGTGGGGTATCATCAGTATGCTGATGATACCCAACTTTTTATATCCACCCCGAATCAGCCCAGTGATGCCCTTGACGTGATGTTCCGATGCCTGGAGGCGGTGCTGCTCTGGATGGGGAGGAACAGGCTCCGACTCAACCCTGCCAAGACGGAGTGGCTGTGGGTACCGGCGTCTTGGTTCCAAGGGAATATTCCATCTTTGGTCATAGGGGGAGAGGTGTTGCCCTCTGTGGATAGGGCGCGCAACTTAGGCGTCCTCCTAGATGCACGGTTAACCTTAAAAGACCATGTCACGACCGTGACCAGGGGGGAATTTGCCCAGATTTGTCTGGTGCACCAGTTGTGCCCCTACCTGGACCGAGATGCCTTACGCACGGTCACCCATGCACTTGTCACCTCCCGGATCGACTATTGCAACACTCTCTACATGGGGCTGCCCTTGAAAACCACTCAGAGGCTTCAGCTGGTGCAGAATGCAGCCGCGCGGGTAGTGATGGGAGTGTCCTGACGCTCCCAAGTCACACCCCTCCTGTGTGACCTGCATTGGCTACCAGTTGCCCTCCGGGTGAGGTTCAAGGTGTTGGTGATTACCTATAAAGCCCTACATGGCTTTGGCCCAGGGTATTTGGTGGATTACCTGCAGCCAGCAACAGCTCCCCATTGCCCGGTTCGCTCACACAGAGAGGGCCTACTTGGGGTCCTGTTGACCAAGCAATGTTGGCTGACAGCCCCTAGAGAGTGAGCCTTCTCTGTAGGCACACCTACCCTCTGGAATCAGCTCCCCTTGGAGCTCCAGGTAGCCCCCGACCTTCGCTCTTTCCGCCGTGACCGTAAAACATAGTTGTTTCACCAGGCCGGCCTGGGCTGAATGGGGTTTTAATGGGAATTTTAGTTTCTTTTATTGTTTGAATTTTAATTTGGACTTGTTGTTGTTTATTGCTGTGAGCCGCCCTGATTCCTTGTGGAGAAAGGGCGGCATATAAATCCGATAAAATAAATAAAAATAAATAAATAAATTTTCAACAGGATAACTGTACATTCAAGCACTGGTTTTACCCCTTTTAGAGTAGCAACAGGCCAGGATTTCAGTCCCATGCCTGAACAACCCATAGAAGAACCCACCATCTCCTCACTTAAGGAGTGAATGGATAATTTACAAAACACGTGGCCAGTGGTTAGATTAGCCTTAAAGGAAGCTAGAGAAGTTTTTAAAATTCAAGCTGACAAGAAAAGGATGGAACCCAAACCTTTTCATATTGGAGACAGAGTATACTTATCTACAAAATTCCTGAAATCATTACAATCATCCAAGAAACTAGGGCCAAAGTTCATTGGACCTTTCCCCGTCACTAGAGTCATCAATCCAGTAGCAGTTGAACTACTCCTTCCAAAGACACTCAGGCAAGTCCACCCAGTATTCCATATCAGTTTACTCAAGAGAGAAGTAATCTCATCCCTCAGACCACCTGCATCTACACCACCTGTTCCCATCATGATTAAAGGTGAACAACACTTTGAAATCAAGGAAATCCTTGACTCTAGGATCAACAGAGGGAAAATCCAATATTTAGTTGCTTGGAAACATTTACCATCAGCACAGAATGAATGGGTCACTAAACACCATGTTAGAGCTCCAATCTTACTGAGAAAATTTCACTCCCAATACCCTAACAAACCTTATTAATATACTATCATGAAATCTTGTGTATATTTGTTTTTTTTACAGGTGGACCCTTTCGTTTTCTAAGGAGGGTAGCATGTCAGATCCCTAAAAGTGATACTGCCATTCAATTGGAGAAGGAGGAGACTTGGATTCAATTTACTAGCATTGCCTGTGTCAACAGATATTTTACAACCTATATCCTGGTGCCAAAGAGCCCTGAGATCCTCTTTACCAGGAGGAATTTTTAAGATAGCCATGTGGGTTATTTCACTTTAAAGAATAACAGTGTGAATGCATGGTTGTTTGGGTTCTCAAGGAAACTAGTAAAGAAAGCATCTTCACACCTGTGTATTGGTTAAAATCTGCATTCTGATTTAAAGAGAGGGGTCTCTACTGCTTTAATCCTACTTGTCTTGCCTAAGGGTATTCAGATCTTTCTTTAACTGGGTGGCTATCATTTCTGCTTAATAAAAGGTCTCTTTTGAACAACCACGTTTCAAGAGTTTTTACTTTCCTAAGTTGGAAGGAGAGGCAATCCTTACAGTTTCCTTAGAACTAAACAATTCATCTGATGAAGATGTTTCTTGAATAAATTTTTTTAAAACCCTATTACTAACATTCAGTTTTTACAATTTTACATCAATTTTATCCTAAAATAATTGTTATCAAGTATCCATAAATTGACATAAATGAGTCAAATGAAATAAATATAATATCACAGAATGTAAAGGCTTGGAATTGGAGACAACCTAGTCCTATCTCTTGCCCAGTGCAGAAATATACTATCACTGTAATTGATAGAGAAATGTACTGTACTAATATTACTACTACCACTAACATTCACTCTACTTCCATTCCAGCAACATTTCTGAACTTGTCATATTGTAGAAAATACAGTGGGTCTCCCAATGTTGTGGATTCCTGTTTCAGAGAAACAGACACTGAATGAAAGGACATCCATCCGTATTATTACCAGTAGCCCCAAATTTAGGACAATGGGACCAAAATTCTATGGTTCTAAGTTTTAATTTTTATTTATGTATTTATAAAATTTGTATGGCTTCCCATCTCAGAATATCTAAACCTAGGCAGCTAACAATATTCAAAAACAGAGTAAAAACAATATAACAAAATTGTATAAGTAGTTCACACTTAATGATTGCCCTGTTTAGGGGTGGTTCAAAGTTATAACAACACTGTAAAAGTAGCTTCAAAACTGTTTCTTGCACTTGCAACCATTGCAGAGTCCCATAGTCACATGATCAATGACACATGACGTTTTGCCTAATAACTACTTCATTTAGCAACAGAAATTGCATTAGAGTCATTAGAACTACCTCTACTTATTTAAAGCCAGCATGGAGGATGTAAGCTGGACTAAAAGTAATGATGGGTTGTTGTTGTTTTGTAAACATAGAAGAAATGGTTGCAGTCAGCACCTATATTTTTTCTCTTCCATGTTAAAGAATAGAAGTCAGAATTAGCCTGAAGTGCTAAGATTTGTTTACTTCTAGCAGGAAAATCCTCTCAGTAAGAATGGGGTGCTTTTCAAGCTATAAATCAAAAAAAGAAAACATCATTTCTATCAAAACTGAATCATGAATTTGAATTTTTAAGTTACTCAATATTTTTATCACTAATAGATTCATATAGTAGTTATTTCAACCCATTAAATAAATTTCTTACTGAAAAAAATTCTAACAGGCGGAAGAACTTTGTTTTTGGAGATGTTCGTATTCCATAGAGAACCAGTTTGGTGTAGTGGTAAATGCACCAGTCTAGAAACCAGGAGACCTCCCTCTCTAATCTTAATAATAAAATTGAAACACGGCAATGCAAAAAGCATTGGCAGCACTGGAATCAATCGATGTTTAAAAGGCATGGAAATCTAACACCTAGGTCCATATTTTATACCTATGAAAGACGATGGAGAAAAACCAAAGAGATTTTTTAAATAAAGGAGATAACAAGCAAAATATTTCCTCTGGCCATAAAAACATGTATCACACTTGTGTTTCCTGTTTCTCTGGTTATAAAATCATATATCTCACTCACATGTCTTTCATAAAGGGCTCAAAATTATATAAAAATCTTACTGATGGCTCAGTTTATTGCCAGTTACCCTAAAAGCAAACTTTGTATTGTTTTGGGGAATAATAAAAGAGAGAGAGAGAGGCCTCCTTTCCAGCAGCTGGTCTTTGCTATCTTGGTTACTTGCGTTTTCTTCCCAGCTCAGAAGAAAAGGGACCCAGGGAAATTCTCACAACAATGCTGTCCCTGTGATAATGCAGACTAGGACTAATTGGGTTTTTTGGCAGCTGCCGCACACTGCTGGCTCATATTTAAATGATTGTCCCTCTCTCAGTTACTGCTTTTTAACAAGGTATTGTATTTTTCGGAGTATAAGACGCATCTTTTTTCCCCCCTAAAAGAAGCTGAAAATTTGGGTGCGTCTTATACTCCAAATGTAGCTTTTTCGAAGTTTTTTTTCAACCCTAACTAGGCGCTAGCCGAGTAAAGCGATCTCCTGCCCCCCCACCCCCCGCTTTGCCTGCTTTCCTCATTGCTGCTTCCTCTCAGCTGTGCCTTAGAAGCTGTTTTTTATCCCCAAGCAGGGGATAAAACACTAGCAAACTAATGTGCTAAAGCTGACCAGACTTAGGAGGCTAGCCAGATGAATACCTGGTAGGCAGATTCCCCCCCCCCATTTTCCTTAGTTTTTCTCCCCAAAAACTAAACTGTGTCTTATACTCCAAAAAATGCAGTAACTAAACTATGGCAATGACAAACTACTTCTGAAAAGCCTTGCTGCAGGGACCTGTCTAGGCAGTCACCAATCAATACTGACTCAATGGCACAAAAAAAAGCCATTTATGAGTATGATCAATTTCCTGCCCAAAAAAAGTTGAAAAAAACAATTCATTTTATTAAAATCCTCACCTTCCTGCCCTAAATAAAACACTTTTCTATCCCTAGAAAATGCATTTCTGCATATACCACAGACACATAAACACAGTTATTTAATATCATAAGTGAATCAGACAAATTAAAGAAAACAAATTTTGTTTTGACTGCCCAAGTGAGGTTGGAATTGGTTCTTTCTTATTGCACTCTTATTCTCTGTCTGTAAACCCATGAATATTGAGACTTTGTACTAGCCTCCCTGGTAGTAGCTGTCAAGATATGATTGTGACTATTTGAATGGGACCAGCTAACAACTTTGTTGGCACAAACCAAAGTTGCGGTGGCAGGACCATTGCTTTTCCATTTGGAAGAGACTGATATTACAGGGCCATGTATAGTATGGTCACCAACAGGAATAAACTAGGTACTAAACAGATGGCAATGGTTAAATAGATGTTGGAATGGTCTGCCAAAGGCCGTGAGTTTATTTTGAACCCAAGTTGATGAGTATCCAGAGGAACAGCTAGGAGATTTACTGTCAAATTTACTAAATGTGGCTTTGGCATACAAGACTTGTTGTCCGTGATCTTTCACCAGCACTATTAGATTCTGACTGCTACTGCTTTCCTGTTCATCTAAGTTACTTATAGTACTGATCACACCATTATATAGCCCAATATTCCATAGGTTGTTTGTTGCTTGAGACAGCTCATTGCATAGCCACACACTGTAGCCTGCATCAGCATCAACAGCATGGACCTTGCCTACCACACACCAAAGAATATTCTAGTATAATAGGAATCTCTTCTGATCCAGACACTGTGGGTGCATTGTCATTCTCATCCATAACAAAGACTTGCACAGTCAAATCTGCATATAGAGGGCAGTCCAGAATCTTTTGCTCTCATCTGAACTCCATGCACTTTACTTCCTCATAATCCAAAGGTAGTAAAATACAGAAGTTCCTGCTCTCTTAATTTATGAAGATGTAGCTGGACAGAGATCTGTGTGTCTCATCTGTCCAATAGCTGACCTGAGCACTTTCACCCATGTCTGGGTCCAAGGCAGATATCTTGAATATGTGAACACCAAGTTGATTGTTCTCCATGAAGGCAATATAGCTATGCTGTGTGAATGTAGGCACATTGTCATTTATGTCACTGATGGACACAATCAGGTTGCTGATGGTTGAAAGCAATGGATTCCCTTCATCTTGGGCTACCGCTACTATGTTGTATTCTGATATCTGTTCGCAACCCAGGGGTCCAATCAGCACCAATGAATAGTCATTCTTAAAGCTGGATGTAAGTTTGAATGGAAGGTCAGGAGGCCACACAGAGCAACTTATTTGTCCATTGCCACCAGAGTCTCTATCAGAAATACTGAGCAGCGCCACCACTGTCCCTAGTGGGGAGCCCTCTGATATTGGGGATGAGATTGATATTTCTGATGCATTATCATTTACATCAAATACTTCAATCAGAATCTCACAGTGTCCTTTCATTGGAAGGGGGCCTTTATCTGTAGCCTGTATCCCAATTTCTCCTAATTTAATGCTTTCAAAATCAAGCTCCCCATTTAATCTCATTTGTCCATTATTTGGAACTAAATTAAATTAATCAATGCACTTAAACGGTATGGATTAACATTTCTAATTAAATATCTGGGTGCAAAGAGAAAATATTTGCTGCAAACTCTGTGTAGGCATCAGGAAGGGCATCAAGCCAGGAAGAGCATCAGGCCAGTAAATGCTCAGCTCCATTCAGTAGCCCTGACTCCACCCTGATAAAAAGAGATTATGGGTTCATAAAAAGAAAAGAAAAATGTAAGGTCTTTATTAATTCCTTCACCAAGATCAATTGCATCAAGATTGATGATTAATTTTCCCTTTTTTGTATTTTCAAAAAGGTTTATTTTATATACAATTTGATTAAAAGCTGGTGCATTGTCATTTGCATCCAACACATTGATGACTGACAGAGCAGTTCCAGTTTGTTCTGGTTTGACTGCATCAGTAGCTGTGAGTAATAAATTATATACATGGATTAATTCTCCATCAAGAGATTTTCTTAGCATAAGGTCTAAAAATTCACCATACTGTTCATTGTTTTGAGTATCCAAGATAAAATGTTCATTTAAACTGATTTTATAGCTGAGCTGGGAGTTGGGATTTATATCATCATCAAAGGCTCCTTCTAATAAGAATGATGACTTTGGAAGCCTAGATTTAGAAACAGTCAGGTTTGATTCAGCTGCTGTAAATATAGGCACATCATCAATGAGCTCTTCAATCTCATTGTATTGTGTTGCAGGAAGTGCTTTTTCTCGAAAGTGTAATTTGAAATAGGTAGAGACAACTTGTGGCAGTCAATGTAAATGCCACACATCTTTATTCATCTCCATGCTGTAATTGTTAATTTAAAAGGAATATGCTGCTATTGTCTTCTAATCTGTGTTTTTCTTTCCAAGCCTGAGCAGTTGGGAAAGTTAATGGGTGGGTAAATACCCTGTTTCCCCCAAAATAAGACAACCCCGATAATAAGTCCAATCAGGCTTTTGAGTGCATGGCAGTAAGGCCAAGAGCTTATTTCAGGGTTCAAAAAAATATAAGACGGGGTCTTATTTTTGGGGAAACACGGTAATATAGCATTATAGAATAAAGTTTTTCAATCGAAATCATGTACATCTGATTATTCAGAATACGAAAATATTCGTATTGAATATGAAAAACAGAAAAGACATCACAACGCTTATTTGAGTTGACATTACAAACATTTGATATTCATGTCTGATATTTTCTTGAATTTTTACTACTGAGTCAAAAACGTGTGTATTCTAATATTTAAAAATCCTATCTTAATTTGCATTATTTTGTCTCAATTCCTTTTGCAAAAAGAACTGGGATTTGAAGCAAAATATGCTTTCCCACACTGCTCTTTAACAGAAACAACTAAATTTGCTTGGGCTTTTTGTTTAAATTAGCAATTTAGAGATAAAGATCAATAGCATGCCACTCACTTCCTAAAATACTAGTCTTCTTTATATTAGTGTCTATTATTTCTTTAGAATTTTGATCTGCTAAACCTGACTGTTGCTTGTAAATCAAGAACTGAAGTTGGTTTGAAAACATCCGTTCTGAACCTGGATGGAAATAAAACAAAACAGACAAAAACAAAAACAGACCCTTTGGAACTTTAGCAGTCCAAACTAAGAACTCAAAATAATATTCAAAACAAAATGCCTAACCATGAATAGAGACACAATTGGCAGTGGTAATTTGAGGCTTCTATTCTCTACCATAAACCATCTCAATAAGCTTTTCAGTTTCACCTGTGGGTGTGAAGGCATCATCTTGATTATGTAGCCCCCAATTCCCTATACTCCCTCCTGACTTTCCAGCTTGAGAAACCCATTTTTATTTTCTGCCCAGATAGTAAGTCAAGGCCAAGCAACATAAAAGGGGATGGAACAGTTTACTTCTACAATTTAATAAGGATTGTTCAATAGTAGATTTCAGTCTATAGCTTTCTTTTTGCCAGCTATTGGCTACTCTTTTATTTTTCTTTTCCACCTCTCCACCCCATACCTTTATCATTCATCAGCGTACTCTTTATGCACAGCAGGCATTAAGTCAGCAAACACTCATTCCTTGTTGCTGTTGCTTACTCAGAAGGAGGCTGCAATTTTCCTTTTATCATAACCTCATTTCAACAACAACTCACACCAGGGCAGCTAGCTACATAGGCTTCTATGTCTTCCTTCATCTGTGGCCACCAAAACTGCCCCTTTACGAAGTGAAAGGTTTTCACGAATCCAAAATGCCCCGTCACCTTTGCATCATGGCTCTGCTGCAAAACCAAAGCTTGATGGGATCTATAATTTGCTCCCCATCCATACCTTAAGGACAACTCATCTTTGTGTTGTTGGAACCACTCATCTCTGGCCAAGGCTTCTTTTAGGGATCCCGTTGGGTCTTCAGTCAGCTATGATGGCAATGCTTCCTCCGTCTTGTGAGGGCCGGTGCTGCTACTTGCTTGGAGGGAATGATGGAATTGATGACCTCTTCTCAAGCACTGTTGTATTGTGACATTCATGAGAGGCTGTCTACCAAAAAAATTCAGCCTCCCAGTAGATAGCGGAGAGTGAAGGTGAAGAATTGGCTCCATCAACTTGTTTAGGAGACAGCTTTCAGGGAGCCTTCAGTGCTTTCAAGTTCTTGTGGTCCATCCATACCTTGAAAGGAATTTTACCGCCTTACAAGAATTGCCTCCAAGTTAGGAGAGCCCAGCAGACTGTATAGGTTTCCTTTTCCCAGATAGCCCATTGTCTCTCAGTCTCCAAAAGCTTGCAGGATGTGTAGGTGCATGGCTGCAACTCCCCTTTTACATTCTTTTGGAGCAGCACTGCCCCCATAGCCACATCCCTGGCAACTGCTTGTAATACAAAAGGTTCATCTGAGTCAGGGTACTTTAGGACCAGCTCAGTGGCAAAGAGATGCTTTAGATTCTCAAATGCAGCTTGGCACTCAAGTGACCAGTTCAGGAGTTGGCTGGGCTTGGGCTTGACTTTCCTTTTCATCTTCAATAAATTCACGATTGGCAGGGCTATCTGAGTGAATGTGGGAATGAATTGGCGATAGAAGTTCACAAAGCTGAGAAAACTTTGCAATTGTCTTCTCATTCACGGGGGCTTCCTCTCTAATATTGCCCGGATCTTCCCAGGATCCACTTCTATGCCATTTTTAAAAATCTGGTACCCTAGATAGTCTAGGCTAGTCTTATGGAAATCACACTTAGGCAACTTCGCCTAAAGTTGTATCTTCCACAGTTTTTCAAGCACCGCTCTGACCAATTTCATATGCTCCTCCTTGGTTTGGTATAGATTAATATATCACTCAGATACACCAGGACTCCTTTATACAGGTGCTCATCCAATCCATCATTTATCAGCTACGTGAACACTGCTGGGCCCCCTGTAGTCCAAACGGCATCACTCAGAAGTGGTAGCAGCTCAGGGGGCAGTTAAATGCCATTTTCCATTCATCCCCTTCCTTAATTCTCACTCGATAATATGCCTCCATCAAGTCTAGCTTAGTGAAGAGCCTCTCTTTTGTGAGGTGCCCCAACAGATCTTCATCAATGGGAGGGGGTACATATTTTCCATACATATATAGTTTAGGCCTCTGTAGTTGATGCATAGCCTAAAGGACCCAGCTTTCTTCTCTTTAAAATGCACAGGGGCTTCCATCCTCCACTTGGCGGGCTGAATGAAGCCCCTGGCTAAACTTGTGTGTATGTAGGTATGGAGCTTCTCCATCTCCATCAAATATAGTTTTAGCTTTGGCAACTTAGGTCCAGGCATGATCTCAATTGTACAGTCTGTGAGGCAATAAGGTGGAAGTGTGTCAGACTTCTTCTCACTGAAAACTTCAGCTAGATTGTGATACTTTTTTGGAATCAGTGGCTCTAAGCTATCTCCCCCCTCTAGTTCATTGGCAGGTTTCACCTTTGCTTCCTTAACCACAAGCAAATGGCGGCTTCTTAGCACTTTCACTAACTTTCATCGGTTGATACTTTCCTTCATGTCTGCCATTTGCCTCTATCCCAATCAACAGATGAGTTCTATTTTTTCCAACATGCAGGCCTAGGACCATGTCATCCCAGGGGCCACAATAAATGAATAATCTCTGTATGGGTCCCAGCTTTCAGCTTCACAGACTTAGTTAGGTAGGTCACCGGCACCCCGCCCATTATCGAACCATCTGGTTGGGGAAATGCTATAGGCTTCTTTAGCTTCCTTAGTTTCATCCTTAGCCTCTTTACCATGTGGGAGCTAACCAGGCATCTAGTGGAACCTGAGTCCAACAGGGGCATAAGGACCCCCTTTACACCCAAGGTTATCAAAATCTCCACTCCCCCGTAGTCATTGAGGTGATGGGGCCACTTACCATCAGGTCATCTTCTCATTCACTGTCGCTCTCATAGAATACCGGCCCCATCTTGGCAGGGGTTGGGGTTCCCTCTCCATTGCCGGACAGAAGGGAGAACTCCACAACTTCTTATCCTGCACACATTTTCTCTCATGACTTCAGTGGAATCTCCTTCAGTTGGCTCAGAGGTGGGGGAGCAGTCATCAGTCATGGGGCAAGACACTCCACAACTTGGTGATTCTCCTTCCCACAGCAAAAGCAGCCACCAAGATTTTTTTGGGGGGGTCCTCCTTTGGCTGAAGATGCACCCCCCACATTTGAATTTCTCAGAAGCTGCTGGGAAGAGCTGCTAACTGTGAGTTCAAGGGGACTGAGACGAAGTCCAGTGGAGCAAGGTAAGCACCTGGAAGTGGCCTGCATGTCTAATAGTGTGCAAATCATATCACGAAAAATCTAAAACAGCAGTATTACATTCTTGGTAAGTGCATCTGTGATTGCGATTCTATTTTATTTTAGAATGTCTGGCTTAGTTCAGTGCAATACTTGTTTTGCAGCCTTCTTTCACAGTACTCTTTTCAAATCTGGATATTATCCTATTTGTAAAATAATTACTTGTCTACATGGACAGATTGCTTACTCAGAGTCTCTAGTCTGGCTCAGCCATTCAGTTCCATTGAGCTGCCCCGCTATCAGCCCCCTCTACCACAAAGATCCTGGAGAAGAAGGACAGTATGGATAACCATGGGATCTGGCAGGATGAGATCCATGAACCACAAACACAAAGCTTTTGCTGTTTCCCTACATAACAGATAAAGTACCCTTGCTGACCTTATTGGGGATATAAGGTGGCAGGTCAAGCTGGTTGTGATGACAATGATAACTCAAATGAGCAGGAGATCATGGATCAAGACAAAGAACTTGTTTTAGATGGGGGAAAGTGTGAATCAGATATTACACATTAGCCATGCAAGGAGAGCAAGGTACTCAAAAAGAGAAGTCACCTTCTGGTTAATGATTCAACTGTAAGGGATGTAAATTTAGGAAAGGATTTGGAGGTTTTTAAAGAGGTCAGATGTCTGCCAGGTACAACTACCACCAAAGACAAGAGACATATTTTTAAGATAGTCAAGAATGCCAGTAAGGACTGTGATGTTGGTGCTATTGTACATCTTGGCACGAATGATCTGTCCCAAAAAGATGTACTTTCTGTGCAGAATGATTTCCAGAGCTTGGGGCATGAACTTAGTAGGATAGGCTGTAGGCTTACTTTTTCAGAGGTTTAACCAGGATATAAGGAACAAAAAGGAAAAGGCCAGCGTATAGAGGAGTTCAATGTGTGGCTAAAGAAGTGGTGTAAAAGGGGAGGGCTTTGGTTATATTAGTCATGATGTCTGCAGCTGGACCAATGAAAAACTGTACAAAAGAGATGGTTTGCATCCATCAAAGAAAGGGTCTGAGTTACTTGGCATTAAATTCACAGATTTTCTGGAGAAACGTTTAAACTAAACAGTGGAGATAGAGAATAAATTGATACAGAATATTTCTGTCCCCAGCAATCTAAAATTAATAGGGTTATCAGTGCATGTAACATAGATGTTTGTACAGGTAAAAATATCAACCTCACTGTCAAGCAAAATCAAATGTTTAATAGTGAGTGCGATACCATGTGCACTAATCAAACAGGAGGTAAGGAAGTAGAGGAAGTCAGGCACAACACAGGTTATGTAGAAAGTAAACACAGGATCAGTCAAAAAGGACTCAAATGTCTATACATCAATGCATAGAGCATGAGGAATAAACAGGGTGAATTAGAAATTCAATAAATGAGGGTGGATATGATATTGCTGCCATTACAGAAATTTGGTGGGATAAAACCCACAAATGGAACATACAGCTCGAGGGATTTAAATTATTTAAAAGAAATAAACCAAATAAAAGAGGAGGTGGAGTTGTATTATATATAAGAAATAACTATATCTCTATAGAAATAAAACACAACAATGATGAAAACTGCCTTGAATGTATTTGGGTCAATATAAAAGGAAGAGGGGGAATGACATTGCCATAGCTGTATACTATGGGCTACCCAACCAAACAAACAGAAGAAATTTTTGCTAATCAGTTAACTAAGGTATGTAGGAAGCAGGGGTGGGTTCTACCTACCTTTACTACCGGTTCGCAATGGGGCCGTGCGCGTGTGCTTGCTTCACTCACGCACGTGTGCTCTTCTGCAATGCACAGAAGCGTTCTGATGACGTCGGGGTTGGTGGGCGGAGCCTCCCACCGGTTTTACTAGCGGTTCTATAGAACCGGTCCGAACCGGGGGCAACCCACCACTGGTAGGAAGAACATAATAATAATAATAATAATAATAATAATAATAATAATAATAATAAATCCTACATATAAAATATGAATATGGATGCAACGAAATTAATTTCAATAAATATAAATGGACTTAATTTGGCTGTGAAAAGAAAAAAGGTATTTCATAAATTAGAGAAGCTAAAATTTGATATAATTTGTTTGCAAGAAGTTCATATTAAAAAGCAACATGAACAATCATTGGCACAAACTAAACTTGGAAAAACATTTTCATCATTATTGCAAAACAAAAAGAGACGCGTCGTTCTATACATTAAAAATTCAATAAAAGCGGAACAAATATATGCAGATTCAGAGGATAGAGTTTTGATAGTGGAGATAATTGATAATAATATGAAGATATTACTAGTTGCAATATATGCGCCAAACAACAATCAGAGTGAATTCTACCGAAATTTACATATGAAAATAATTAAAATGGACTATGATAATATATGTATGATGGGAGATTTTAATGGAATAGTAGATGAAAAACTGGATTATAAAACAACAAAAACAGGAAGGAATAATAGAAAAACACTGCCGAACTCTTTTTTTTAAATGACAAGAGGAAATAAGTTTGAAAGATATATGGAGAGTTAGAAATGGGAAGAACAGACAATACACTTTTTACTCAAACAGGCACTCATCTTGGTCCAAGTTAGATATGATATGGACAACAATGGGCTTGATTCCGAAAATTGAGCAGGTGGAAATAGACACTAATTTATGGGCTGATCATAATCCAATGATAGCAACTTGGAAAGGCCAAAAATGGAAAGCTAGATGGACTTTGAATAATACAATTTTAAAAGAAAAAGAATTTGTACAGAAAATGCAAAGAGAGCTGGAGTTTTTTTTTTAAGGAGAATAAAAAGGAAGATACATTGATACAAAACCATTGGGATACAATGAAGGCTTACACTAGAGGTATAATTGTCAGATCCCTAAAAGTGATACTGCCATTCAAGTGGAGGAAGGGGGAGACTTGGATTCGATTTACTAGCATTGCCTGTGTCATCAGATATTTTACAACCTATATCCTGGTGCCAAGGAGGCCTGAGATTCCCTTTACCTGGAGGAATTTATATGATAGCCATGTGGGTTGTCTCACTTTAAAGGGTAGTGGTGGGAATGCATGTTTGTTCGGGTTCTCATTGGAAATAGTAAAGAAAAGATCTTCACGCTTGCATATTGGCTAAAATCTGCATTCTGACTTAAAGGGACAGATCTCTACTGCTTTAATCCTACTGCTTTGCCTAAGGGTATTCAGATCTTGCTTTACCTGGATGGCTGTCACTTCTGCTTAATAAAAGAAATCCTTTTGAACAACCACGTTTCAAGAGTTCATACTTTCTTAAGTTGGAAGGAGAGGCGATCCTTACAGAAAGCAAGATCTGCAAAATGGTCTACCCAGAGAAGCAATCTTCGCTCTACTGAGGGGACCTTGCAAATCATGTCTGAACGAAGCAGAGAGCTGGGAGAAACCGATTGCTGGGGAGAGACAGCAACCGCCACCCAGTCGGATGCCTGTTTCGTGCACCCCTTCGGAGAGGATGAGGTAACCCTGGAGAATCCTGAAAAGGCCCACTGGTCAATTGACATCAGGAAGAAAGATAGCTGAGGAGTCACCCTCAGCTGTGGCAACCGAAAACCAGGGTGGAAACTGGAACTAAAAGCCCTTACTGACCAGGGGGACTGACCAAAGCACTCTTGAGGGAGGACTATCAGAAGAGGCATATAACCCAATTGGTGATGGAAACTTTGGAAAATTTCAACATCCGAAGGGAGCCAGGACAACAACCAAAGGATGCAGAATGGGCAGCAGTCGCGGATGAGGCCACGGGAGGCACCCCCCTTCTTCAGCCTGCCTATTGAGCAGAGGGTGCAGCAGCAGTGGGAGAAGACCCAGCAAACCCTCCTCCCCAGGCAGCACGCACACTGGCACCCATTCCCAATCAGCCCCAGGTCCCACAACTGGAAAGAGAAATTCCCTCCCTTGGGGTGAAGTTTGATGGGAATCTGCAACAATTAGGATTCTTTGTGGCACATGTGCTAACCTACATGCAAGAGTATGGGCGTGATTTCCAAACCCAAGGATCCTGAGTCCGAGTTGTGACCCTAGCCCTAGAGGGTGCCGCAGCCAGATGGATGGTGACCCTACATAATGCCAACGCACCAGAACTGCGGGATTTCGACCACTTCATGATGGCCCTGCGACGTCGGTTCGAAGACCCACTGGCAGATCGCAAAGCATGCAACCGCATTAAGGTGGTGAAGCGGGGCGATGGCCAGTAGCAGAGTATACTGAAGAATTCTGGGACCTCGTGTGTCGTGTGCACTGGCTGGAAGATATTTTGGTGAGCTGTTTCAAGGATGGGCTGAGTGATGATCTATACAATGCCTGTGTGGCCCGAGGTGCACCAAACCACCTACATGAATGGTACGTCACTGCCGAAGAAGCTGAGCTCGATATGAGCAGAAACCAGTATCAAGCGGGGTGAGCATGGAAGAAATCCCCACCCCAATGGAAGCAAAACCCCCTCAAACCACATTCTCTCTGAGATCTTCAGCCTGTTTCAAGTGTGGAAAAGAGGGGCACCAAGCTGCAGACCGTTGTTCGCAAACACCCGCCCGGAACCACCCACTGGGGGGGCTGCAAAACCAGGTCGGCATGGGAAGGAGACTGCTCTGAGGAGCAGGGAGACCATAGAGGTCCCATCCCCTCCCCTCTTTGGGGAGGAAACCCTGGCATCTGAACAGGAGGAATCACACTCATTCGGGAGTGATCCAGATGATGAACCACTGGTAAGAAAACCACTTAAACCGCTTACCCTCCCCTTAAGACTATTTATCCCAAACCAAGACAGGGAGATAAGTATCCCCACCCTAGTGGATTCAGGGTGCATCCATTGTTTGATCAGCCCAACTTTAATAGGAAAGTTAGGGATTAACGTAAAAAAGCTGAAAACCCCCATTGCTTTCTGCCAACTAGATGGGTCAATAGCAGGAGGGGAGCCAGCTTCTTTTGCCACCGAGCCTCTACATATAGGCATCGGAAGCCACGAGGAAAGGCTTACATTTATAGTGGCACCTGGCATGGAATGGCCGTTAGTTCTGGGCCTTGCATGGCTGAAAAAAAGGAACCCAAAAATCAATTGGAAACAAGGCATCATAAATTTCCAGAGGAATGTGACTTTTGCTGAGAATCCACATAAAGGAACTGAGGGGGCAGAGAATCGAGAAACAGCCATGCCTGGTCACGCCATACCAACTGAGGGCATACCCATAGAATACAAGGATTTAGCTGAGGTTTTTAGCGAAACTACCTTAGCTACCCTCCTTAGAAAACAAACGGGTCCACCTGTAAAAAAAACAAATATACACAAGATTTCAAGATTTCATTATAGTATATCAACAAGGTTTATTAGGGTATTGGGACTGAAATTTTCTCAGTAAGATTGGCGCCCTAACGTGGTGTTTAGCGACCCATTCATTGTGTGCTGATGGCAAATGTTTCCAAGCAACTAAGTATTGGATTTTCCCCCTGTGGATCCTAGAATCAAGGATTTCCTTGATTTCAAAGTGTTGTTCACCTTCAATCATGATGGGAACGGGTGGTGTAGATGCAGATGGTCTGAGGGATGAGATTACTTCTCTCTTGAGTAAACTAATATGGAATACTGGGTGGACTTGCCTGAGTGTCTTTGGAAGGAGTAGTTCAACTGCTACTGGATTGATGACTCTAGTGACGGGGAAAGGTCCAATGAACTTTGGCCCTAGTTTTTTTGATGGTTGTAATGATTTCAGGAATTTTGTAGATAAGTATCCACTCATCCTCCTCCTTAATTCTGCCATGATAGCAAGCCTCCCTTAAATCGAGCTTTGAATTTTTTTCCCCTTTAACGAGGTGTGTAAGCATATCTTTCATAAGGGAAGGGGATACATGTTCTCCACACTGATTGTATTGAGGTTTCTAAAATCAACACATAGGTGTTTTGAGCCATCTTTTTTCTCTCTAAATAGCACTGGAGCTGCAATTTTTGGATGGGCCTTGCTAGGTTTTTCTCAATAAATGTTCTCAGCTCTTCCAATTCCCTCGGTGACATGCTGTACATCTTCGGTTTAGGGAGTTTTGCGCTGGGTAAGATTTCTATTGCACAGTCAGTGGCACGGTGGGGGGGGAGTTACAATAATAATAGATTATATAAAGAAAAGGAACGTAAAAAAAGACAAACTTTTACAATATTAAAGGATGAATATAAGAGATCTGAAAAGGAACTCCAGAAAAATCCACATAAGAAAGATGTAAAAATGAAAATGGACATGCTGAAAGAGCTAGCTCCAAAAATAAGAAGTGCTAAACAGAATTATTTTGAAAATGCGAATGAACCAGGAAGGTGGCTAACATATAAATTGAAGAAAGAAAGGGAATAAAAAAAAAATAATGCAACTGATTGATGATCAAGGACAAAGTAAATTTGGAAATAAAGAGATGGGAAAAATAATACAAGAATATTATAGGCAACTTTATAAAAGAGAGCTGGTTGAAGAGAGGAAAGTTAAAAAATATCTACAGAATGCAAAATTACCTTTGATCCCCAAGGACATTGAAGAAATGCTAGATGGGCGTATAACAATGATGGAATTAATACAAGCAATTAAGAAACAAAAAAAAATGGAAAGACACCAGGACCAGTTTGCCTGCTGAATACTATAAGACATTACAAGAATCTTTATGCCTTCCGCTCTTGGATGTTATGAATGAAGTAATGATAAATAAAACAATACCCCAATCATGGACTGAGGCTTATATCACACTGATTCATAAAGAAGACACAGACCCACAGCAAATTAAAAACTATAGGCCTATATCCCTGCTAAATTTGGATTATAAAATTTTTGCCTCAATACTGGCAGAAAGACTTAAGAGATACTTGAATAACTTTATCCATTCAGATCAAAATGGATTTCTTCCAAAAATACAAATTAGAGACAATATAAGAATAATTTTGAATACTCTAGAATACTATGAAGCACATCCTGAAAAACAAATGGCTTTGATATTCCTAGATGCACAAAAAGTGTTTGACAATGTGAATTGGTGATTTATGACTTTACAAATGGAAGAGATGGGCTTTGGAAGGAAATTTATTCAGGCAATTGAAGCTATATATACGAAACAGATGGCAAAGGTAATGATTAATGGAGAATTGACTGATGTTATTGAAATAGAAAAAGGTACTCGACAAGGATGCCCATTGTCCCCATTGTTGTTTATATTGACGTTGGAAGTGTTGAATAGAAATGTTAGAGAAGAAAAAGAGATAAAAGGAATGAAAATTAGAAAGGAAGAATATAAATTACAAGC
Source organism: Ptyas mucosa (assembly GCA_012654045.1). Lineage (NCBI taxonomy): Eukaryota > Metazoa > Chordata > Lepidosauria > Squamata > Colubridae > Ptyas > Ptyas mucosa. Next base: position 12,447,903 of record WNWU01000057.1, on the reverse strand, counting down.
CTTTGCTGATGACCTGGTTTTTATTATTGAAGAACCATTAACATCAATAAACAAATTGATAGAAAAAATAGGTGAATTTGGGGAGGTTGCTGGTTTGAAAATAAATAAAGAAAAGACGAAGATAATGGCCAAAAATATGTTTAAAAAACCAAAAGAAGAACTGAAGGAGATTTCAAAAATGCAGGTCACAAATAAGGTAAAATACTTGGAGATTCAACTAACAGCAAGATGTAGTTCTCTTAAAGAAAATAATTACAATAAGCTTAAGCAACAGATAGGACAGGATTTGGTGAAATGGGGCAACTTGCAGTTATCTTTGATTGGTAAAATTGCAACTATTAAGCTGAATATTTTACCTAGAATCTTGTATCTTTTTCAGACAATTCCTGTAAGGCTGGGTAAGGAATTATTTGCAGATTTAAATAAAATGGTCTTGAAATATGTTTGGCAGGGAAAGAAGGCAAGGATAAAACTCAAACTGTTACAAGATGCTAAGATGAGGGGTGATTTTGGACTACCGAACTTTGAATTATACTACCAAGCGGTTTGTTTAATGTGGATTAAAGAATGGGTAACACTAAAAAACAGTAGATTATTAAACTTGGAGGGACATGATTTGCTGATGGGATGGCACGCTTTCTTATGGTATAAAGGAACTAAAATTCAGGGGTATTTCAGAAGACATCAGATACGTGAAGCTCTGTTTTTGACATGGGAGAAGATAAAAAAATACCATTATTTGAAGATTCCAGTCTGGGTATCTACAATTGAAGCTTTTTCTTATCCAGTGGTATTTAGAGGGGAACAGATTGTTAGATATAGTGAATTATTGGATGAAAAGGGTGAATTTAAATTGAAGCAAAATTTACCAGGAAATTAAGATAGATTGGTTTTCATACATGCAAATACTTTCCAGATATCAAGAAGACTTCAAACAAGAAGGTATTTATAGTGTTTTGACTGGTTTAGACAAGATATTAATGGGTTCTGATGACCATGTAATTAAAAAGTTATATGGATATTTACTTGAAGTAAAATTGGAAGAGGAGCAAGTTAAAGAGTCAATGATAGCATGGGGGAAAAACTTTGGTTATAGTATTGATTTAGAGAAATGGCAAAAATTGTGATCACATAATTATAAAATGACAATGTCGACAGCATATAAAGAGAATTTGTATAAGATGTTTTACAGGTGACATTTACCCCCAACGAGGATAGCCAGAATGTTCAAGAATAAATCGGAGAAATGTTGGAAGTGTCATCAAACTCCAGGATCGTATTACCATATGTAGTGGACATGCGTGGAAGCAAGGAGATTTTGGACTAAGATACATACGTGGTTAGAAAAAATGACAAAGTGACATATTGACTTTAAACCAGAGATATTTTTATTAGGGATTTTACCAGAGACATTTAATAAAGAATTACAATACTTAATTGTGAACATTTTAACAGGGGCCAGAATTGTATTTGCCAAAAACTGGAAAGGAGAGAAGATAATTACTGATGAAGAAATTATTATGAAAATGTTGGACTGTGCTGAAATGAGTAGATTGACATTTGAAATAAGAGAACAGGAAGATAAACAATATTATTTGGTATGGGAGATATTTTATCAATGGCTTGACAAAAATAGTATGGAGATGAGAGAGCATATATGAAATGTTTAAATATTTATCTTCTGTTCAAGTAAAGAATAATTGTTATATGATGAGATTTGGAAAATAGTAAGCATGAAATGATTTTTACCGTTTGAGATGCTGTCTATAATTGTTTGTAAGGATATTTTTATGTTGTTTTTTTAATTTTAGTCTAAAATAAAACTTAAAAAAAAAGAATAATAATGGGGGACTTTAACTACCCTGACATCAACTGGGAGACAAACTCTGCACCAAGTGGAAGACCATACAGGTTCCTGACAACCTAGCAGACAACTTTGTTTCCCAAAAAGTAGAGAAGGGAACTAGGGGATCAGCCATATTGGACTTAATTCTCACTAACAGAGATGAAATGATAGATGATGTTGAAGCTACAGGAACCTTGTGATCATGCAACATTGGAATTCAACATTATGCAAGTACAAGCAACAGAACAAAGTCAAACTAGAGTCTTGGACTTTAAGAGAGCTAATTTCAATTATCTTAGAGAGAGCTGGGGAAAGATTCCATGTAGTGGTGGAATTCAAATTTTTTTACTACCAGTTCTGTGGGCCTGGCTTGGTGGGCGTGGTGTGGCTTGGTGGGCATGCCTTGGTGGGTGTGGCAGGGGAAGGATATTGCAAAATCTCCATTCCCACCCCACTCTGGGGCAAGCCAGAGGTGGTATTTTCTGGTTCATCAAACTACTCAGAATTTCCGCTACCAGTTCTCCAGAACCTGTCAGAACCTGCTGAATAGCACTCCTGATTCCATGGTTGAGAATCCTCAAGGGGAAAACAAATCAAGAAGTTTGGGAAATTTTGAGAACCGAAATTATAAAAGCCCAGTCTAGCATACCAACGAAGAAGAAAAATAACAGCTCTCAAAAAAACCCAGCATGATTGCATAAAGAACTCCCTGATAAATTGAAAGACAAAAAGGACAAGTATAAAAAGTGGGAAGAGGGGCATATAATAGGGTAGAATATCAGCAAATAGCCCGAGCCTGCAAAAATGAAGTGAAGAAAGCTAACCCTCAAAATGAACTAAGGCTTGCAACAAAAGTAAAAAACAACAAACAAAAAAAAGCTTCTTTCAACATGTTAAAAACAAGAAAAAAATTCAAGGAAACAAATGGTCCGTTAGTGGAAGGAAGTGGCAAGAAGGTGACAAGCAACAGGGAGAAAGTAGAACTACTTAACTTGTTTTTTGCACCCGTCTTTACACAAAGGGGAAAAAACAGTCCAACCTATCAAAAACAGCATCACAAAAAAACAGATTAGGAACACAAGTTAAAATAGGGAAGAAAATGGTAAGTGAACATTTGTCCACCCTAGACAAGTTCAAATCAACAGGGCCAAATGGATTATACCCAAGGTTCTGAAGGAACTGGCAGACGTGATCTCAGAACCACTGAACTATATCTTTCAAAGATCCTGGAGCACAGGGGAACTGCCAGAGGACTGAAAAAGAGCTGATGCACTTCCTATCTTCAAAAAAGGGGGAAAAATAGATCCAGGAAACTACAGACCTATCAGCCTGACCTCAATACCTGGGAATATTCTGGAAAAGATAATCAAGCAACAAATTAGCAAACACCTAGAGGCAAACAAAATAATAACCAAAAGCCAACAAGGGTTTGTCAAAAGGATCATGCAAGATAAATCTTATTGCATTTTTTGACAAAGTGACAAAATTATTGGACCAAAAGAATGCTATCAATATAATTTACTTGGACTTCAGTAAGGCATTTGATAAAGTAGACCATAACCTATTACTTGATAAGATAGAAAAATGTGGGTTACACAGCATCACCACCAGATAGATTTTTAACTGGCTGACCAACCACACTCAACATGTAGTCCTCAATAGAACTACATCTACGTGGAGGGAAATATGCAGAGGAGTATCCCAAGGCTCTGTTTTAGGCCCAGTACTTTTCAACATCTTCATCAATGATTTGGAAGAGGTGATAGATGGGGAATTCATCAAATTTGCAGATGACACCAAGCTAGCAGGAATAGCCAACACTCCAGAAGATAGGCTTAAGATACAGAAGGATCTTGACAGACTTGAACATTGGGTGCTATCTAACAAAATGAAATTAAATGGTGAAAAAAGTAAGATTCTACATTAAGGCATGATAAATCAATTTCACAAGTATAGTATAAGTGGTACCTGGCTCCATAATAGTAACTGTGAGAGGGATCTTGGAGTCCTAATGGGCAAACACTTAAAAATGAGCCAGTAGAGCCAACACAGTTCTAGGCTGCATTAACAAAGGAATAGAATCAATATCAAGTGAAGTGTCAATACCACTTTATAACTCTTTGGTAAGACCACACTTGGAATACTGCATCCAGTTTTGGTCACCACAATGTAAAAAAGATGTTGAGACTCTAGAAAGAGTGCAGAGAAGAACAACAAAGATGATTAGTGGTCTGGAGGCTAAAACATATAAAGAACATTTGCTGGAATTAGGTATGTCTAGTTTAATGAAAAGAAGGACTAGGGATGACATGAGAAAAGTGTTCCAATATCTCAGTAGCTGCCACAAAGAAGAGGGAGTCAATCTATTCTCCAAAGCACCTGATGGCAGGACAAGAAACAATGGATGGAAACTAATCAAGGAGAGAAGCAACCTAGAATTAAGGAGAAATTTCCTGACAAGTTAGAACAATTAATCAGTGGAACAATTTGCCTCCAGAAGTTGTGAATGCTCCAACACTGGAAGTTTTTAAGCAGAGATTGGATAACCATTTGTCTGAAATGGTATAGGGTTTCCTGCCTAAGCAGGGGTTTGGACTAGAAGACCTCCAAGTTCCTTTCCAACTCTGTTATTCTGTTCTATTCTGTTCTGTTCTATTCTATTCTTACCCCTCTAGGAGCTGCTCGCTTTCCGCAGGGTGGCGGAACCATCTCTCCTACCCAGTGTGCTCATGGAACTCAATCAAGTTGATCTCTACCTCGGTGGGTACATGGTATCACGCTTGCAGGTCGCACAGCACCCCCCTGGGGTAAGGAATTTTGATACAGCATCTTATTCAGTCCCTCTCAGAAAAGGCAGACCAGCAAGCATTCAGGCCGATCTCCCAAGTAGCTGGACAGGCTCTTAAAATCTTGAATGTACTCCAACACTGGTCACTTCCCCTGCTTTAGGGCATGGATGTGGGCATCTGCGTGCTGGGCCACCATGGAGTGTTTGAATCACTCTTGCATGAAGGCGTCAAGATCATCCAGCTCTGACGTGCAGTGATACCAACCCCTCTGAAGTGCTCTCTTCCAGGTTGACTGCAATGACATGGACCCAGGCCACATCATCTGGGTACATCGTTCCATAACGTTCCATGTGGTGCCAAGCTTGAGCCAGGATATGGGCTAAGTGGTTTGGGCACCCATCAAAATCGGCCACCAGGGGTATTGATGCTCCTCCCACACCAGGATGAACCCCTGGAGCGGAATGCCACCTGCAGCCACCCAGCTGCCAGTGCTGCGATTCCAGCCATGGCTGCTTGTGCCGAGGCTCTGACCACAGCCTGGCCCACCAGCACCACTGGCTGCAATGGAGAAGGAATGGTGAAGCCTTCTGTCACTACCACCTGTGCTGGGGCCCCAGCTGCAGCTGCTGCTGCCGGGCCCCCCAGCTGAAGAATAGAAGGAGAAAGAGTAGCCAGGACTGCCAGGGTTTTCACAATTCCTGGCCCTCTGGCAGTGGTTGTGGCTCCCAGCACTGCTGTGGTACAAATCTCAATGCCTCCGAACCTCTTCCTCAACTGCTCCATGGATAAACTGTGGCAAGCGATTGAAAGCTTCCACTCAGCAGGGTTGTCCCATTTGGCTAGCCGCTTCTCTTTCCACTTGCCATCTCAGACCATGTTGACCCCAGAAGGGAGAAGGGGGTCTTTGGCCTCTGTGTCAGGTCCCCATAGAACTCTATCGGAATGCTGCCATTCTGAGGGGAGGGGACCTGTTGACATTTTGTGAGCTTTTTAAATCTCTGGCCTTTCCTTTACTTTGATGTATCTTCCTGGGCTAGGGAGGAGGGAGGGATTGACTTGTGGCCATCTGTTTTGTCTCAGCTATGAGACAAAACAAGCAAGCAGTCCCTGAAAACAACTTCTTATCATCTTCTCAACTCAAGGTTCCCACAATAACTTCACACCTGTGGATTGGTTCGCCTCGGACTGAACAAGGAGGGGGGATTTCTATTATGTTTAACCTAACGATTTTGAGCGGAAGCTTCAGATCCTGTCTATTATTCTTTTTTTTTAATTTAAAAAAAAATTATTGTTAAAAATAATTGGACATGGTGGACCCGTCTTGGTGATATCTCGACCATACAAAGTGTAACATAAGTCTCTTATGTATTCAATATACATTACTACTTACTACTACTTACTACTTATAGATTATAACTTACTTACTACTTATAGATCCTGCTTATTATTCTTGCCATCACCATCTCCCAATAAAACTTCCTTTTGAAATGCTGCCTGTTTCAAGAGTTCTGCTTTCTTGAGGGGATAGGAGAGGTAAGTCTTAACACTGTTGCCTTGTCCATGTTTGCTTCCCAATAGGTCTTCAGCTCCTGCTCCAGGACGTCCCTTGATCACTCTGTTGTGGCTGTGGCCAGTTGCTCTGACTTAGGTTTCGGACACATGTCAGCTGGCTGCGCTTCTGCTCTGGCCTAAACTGGTGCCGGCCCTTCCTGAGCCAGGACCTCTCCCAGCTTCTTCCTCTCTTCTGAGTCTTTGCTCATAGCTGACATTTGAGGTTGACCTCCTGGTGGGATCCAGATAGGCTGTTTCTATGAGAACTGGTTTAATGTCAACCGTCCCATTGGGTTAGACAGCAAAAGAAACTCCTGGGACATTTTTTCCCCAAGAGTGTAACTTTACTGAAGATTCCATATGGGTATAGAAGTAGAAAAGCCAGTTCTAATGATTTTGCACAAAAACAGCATAGGAAAATTTCCTTTTTCCCCTGGACCCTCCATTGTCCACTGTCTACCAATCGTTTTCACTCTCTTTGTTTTGAGACTGGTGTTGTTTGCCTCAGACTTCCCCAGCTGGTGGCCTTGAGGTGTTGGATCTGTCTCAGGCTTCCAGTCAGCACACTTGCATTCTAAGTTTCCCTCCAAATCTCCCTTACATTTCTTCCCTCCTCCTTCCCATTATAATTGTCTGGTTACAAGTGGGGCTGTGTAGCGAGTCAACCATGATATAGAGGGGCAGCTATACTGAACCTTATTCTCACTAACAGAGAAAAAGTGATAGAGAGGATTTAAATTGCAGGAACTTTGGAGGAGAATGACCATGTCACATTAGAATTCAATATAAAACTGACACAAGCAACAGAACATCAAACCAGGGTTTTAGACTTTAAAAGAGCTGATTTTAACAAACTCAGAGAGAGCTTGGGAAAGATTCCATGGATGAAAATCTTAAAGGAGAAAAGAACTCAGGATGCATGGGAAACTCTGGAAAATATGGTTATAAATGCCAAGCCCAGTTCCATACCACTAAAAAAAGAAAATGGAGAAAACAAAAAAAAAAAAAAAACCCGGGCATGGTTGCACAAAAAACTCTCAGTCCAACTAAGAGGAAAAAAAGGACAAGTAAAAAATGGAAAGAGGGACACATAACTAACGCAGAATACTATCCAACAGCTTGAACTTGCAAAGATGAAGTTAGGAAAGTGGAGGCTTTGAATGAAATAAGACTTGCAACGAATGTCAAAAACAATTTAAAAAGTAATGTAATAACAGATAATGAACTTATTAAAAAGTCCTTTCATAATTTTTATTCAAATTTGTATAAAAGACAGGAGATTGATCTATTAAAAATAGATGAATACCTTTCAAAACAACAGTTACCTAAATTATCACAAACCCAGAGTAGACCACAACCTACTTCTTGGTAAACTAGAAAAAAGTGGGATAGATAGCATCACCACCAGATGGATTTGTAACTGGCTGACAACCGTACTCAACAAGTAGTCCTTAATGGGTCTACGTCTACACGGAGGGAAGTAAGCAGTGGGGTATCACAAGGTTCCGTTTTAGGCCCAGGACTCCTCAATATCTTCATAAACGACTTAGATGAGGGAATAGAAGGGGAATTTACTAAATTTGCAGATGATACTAAGCAGGAATAGCTAACACCTTAGAAGACAGACTTGAACACTGGACCCTATCTAACAAAATGAAATTCAATGTAGAGAAAAGTAAAGTCTTACACTTAGGCAAGAAAAACCAAGAAATACACCTATAGACTGGGTGAAACCAGGCTTAATAGCAGTAACTGTGAGAGGAATCTTGGAGTCTTAGTGGACAACCAGTTAAATATGAGCCAGCAGAGTGTGGTGGCAGCCAAAAAAGCCAATGCAATCCTAAACTGCATTAATAGAGGGATACAATCAAGATCAAGTAAGGTACTAATACCACTCTATAAAGCCTTAGTAAGACCGCACCTAGAATATTTCATCCAGGTTTTGGTCACCACACTATTAAAAAGATGTTGAGACTCTAGAAAAAGTGCAGAGAAGAGCAACCAAGATGATTAGGGGACTGGAGACTAAAACATATGAAGAACGGTTACAGGAACTGGGTATGGCTAGTCTAGTGAAGAGAAGGACCAGGGGAGACATGATAGCAGTTTTCCAATATTTGTGGGACTGCCACAGAGAGGAAGGAGTCAAACTATTTTCCAAGGCACCCGAAGGCCAGACAAGGAATAATGGATGGAAACTGATCAAGGAGAGATTCAACCTAGAAATAAGGAGAAATTTTCTGACCATGAGAACAATCAACCAATGGAACAGCTTGCTTTTGGAAATTGTGGGAGCTTCATCACTGGAGGCTTTCAAGAAGAGATTGGACTGCCATTTGTCAGAAATAGTGTAGGGTCTCCTGCTTGGGCAGGAGGTTGGACTAGATGACCTACAAGGTCCCTTCCAACTCTGTTAATCTGTTAAAAATCTGTTAAAAACTCATGAATGACCCAATAGCAGCTTTTGAGATATCAGAAGCTATAAAAAAGAATGAGGCCAGGAAAAGCCCCAGGCCCAGATGGTCTTACAATATTATAAATGCTTTGAGGATAAATTTCTTCAACCCTGAAAGACACAATGAAATGGTATATTACAGGAGGGAAATACACACCAGATGTAGAAAGAAGCTAAAATTGTGTTGCTCCCAAGGGTCAAGATGTTACAAAGACAAAGAATTATAGACCAATTTCATTATTAAACAATGACTATAAATTTTTTGCCACTATCTTGGCAGAAAGACTAAACAAGATTTTACAGATATACATACATGAAGATCAAACAGGCTTTCTGCCAAAAAGACAGCTGACAGATAATGTGAGGATTGTTTTAAATATCATTGAATATTTACAATATCATAATGAGAAACAGGCTGCCTTAATTTTTCTGGACGCAGAAAAGGCCTTTGACAATCTGAATTGGGGCTTTCTGTTTAAGTGTTGGAAGAAATACTTTGGAGTGAATTTTATTCAGGGAATTAAAGCGATCTACATGTCACAGAAAGCTAAAATGGTCATATATGGTGATCATAAATTAAGTCATGTGAAATTCAAAAGGGTACAAGACAAGGATGTTCTTTGTCCCCTTTGTTGTTTGTTTTACTGTAGAAAACTTGAATAGAGATATTAGACAGGATGATAAAATAAGGGGTATAAATATTAAGAAAGAAATTTATAAATTGAGAGCCTTTGAGGATGACTTGGTTATATTTCTACAGGACCCAAAACATAATATAGAACATCTGATGAAGAAACTGAATGAGTTTGGGGCCCTGGCAAGTTTTAAATTAAATAAGCAGAAAACAATAATATTGATTAAGAATATGTCCTTTCAGGAGAGTGATATATTGAATACAAAGTCAGATTTTAGGGTCGAGGAAAAGGTGAAATATTTAGGGGTTATATCAACAAACACGTATTTTACCAAAAATGCTTTTTTTATTTCAGACATTACCAGTACTCACATCTGATAACCCATTTAAACAATGGCAGAAGGATATCTCTAAGTTTATATGGCAAGGGAAAAAACCAAGAATTAGATATAATATTGCAAGATGCCAAGGAAAGAGGGGGGTTGAGTTTACCAGATACGAAATTGTACTTTGATGCATGTTGCTTGACCTGGGCAAAAGAATGGGTGAGTCTTCAGAACAAGAGGTTACTCGAATTAGAGGGCCATGAATTATGGTTTGGATGGCACAGCTACCTATGGTATGATAAAAATAAAGTTAATGTTGATTTCAATAACCATTTTGTTAGACGTGCCATACTAAACGTTTGGAATAAATATAAAACAAAGCTCTCTACTTTGCCCCTTTGGTTGTCACCACAGGAACCCTTTTTTCGAAAGGAAATGGTGGCAAAGCCAGATTGGTTGATGTATTATCTTTCAATTCTGGTGACCCAATACTAAAGACGAGGGAAGAACTTGAATCAGAAGATTACATTTGCCATTGGTTTACTTAACCAGCAATTGAAAGAAAAGTTCAAATTGGATAAAAAAGTGTTATGGATTTGACTTTGTTAAAAATGAATTGGAAACTTGGCTATGTGGTAACAATCAGTGGTGGGTTTCAAATTTTTTTACTACCGGTTCTGTGGGTGTGGCTTGGTGGGCATGGCATGGCTTGGTGGGCATGGGAGGGGAAGTATACTGTAAAATCTCTATTCCCATCCTACTCCAGGGGAAGGTTACTGCAAAATCCCCATTTCCTCCCAATCAGCTGGGACTCGGGAGGCAGAAAATAGATGGGGACAGGGCCAGTCAGAGGTGGTATTTACCAGTTCTCTGAACTACTCAAAATTTCCACTACCAGTTCTCTAGAACTGGTCAGAACCTGCTGAATACCATTCTGGTAATGATGAACATATTATCACTAAGATTTAAATGCTACTGAAATTGAATTTGGAAAATGAACATGTGAAACATTGTATGATTCAGTGGGCAAGGAATTCTAGATATAATGTGTTGCTTGAACAATGGGAAAACATGTGGACAAGGGGTTTAAAATTTACATTAAATGATAATCTAAAAGAGAATTTTTACAAGAAATTATCGTGCGTGCCCCACGTGCCCTGTTATGGGCCTGGAAAGCCTCCTGCACCAATCTGGAAGCCAAGCGGGGTGCATGTGCGGGGGACACACCAGGGGTGAAATGCTCCCGGTTCAGACCGGATCACCCGATCCAGTAGCGATGGTGGCGGGTGGTTCAGAGAACCGGTAGCAAAAATCCCTGCCCCCCTCTCCCCACATGCCTAGCTGAGCTGCATGATCATCAGAGGCTTTTTTAAAAAACTTTTTAAAGCATTTTTTCTACAACTTCTTCCGCTGAAAAAATGCTTTTAAAAGTAAAAAAAAAGCCTCTGATGATTGCGGAGCTCAGCTGTGATCTCAGAGGCTTTTCAAAGCATTTTTTTCTGCAACCTCTTCCAGGGAAGAGGTGGTTAAAAAAATGCTTTGAAAAGGCTCTGACAATCAGGCAACACAGCTGGGATCGTCAGAGCCTTTTCAAAGCATTTTTTCAACCACCTCTTCCCCGGAAGAGGTTGCAGAAAAAAAATGCTTTAAAAGTCTCTCTGATGATCCCAGCTAAGTTGCCTGATATTCAGAGAGACTTTTCAAACCATTTTTTTAACCACCTCTTCCGCTGAAGAGGTTGCAGAAAAAAATGCTTTAAAAGTCTCTCTGACGATCCCAGCTGTGTTCCTGATCGGCAGAGGCTTTTCAAAGCATTTTTTTGCATTTGCAGAAAAAATGCTTTGAAAAGTTAAAATAAAAAAAAAAGTTGGTCACGCCCACCCAGTCACATTACCACCCCCCCCCAAATCACGCTCACAGAACCAGTAGTAACAAATTTTACATTTCACCCCTGGGACACACACACATGCTCGGGGTTGTGTGCACATATGTGGGAATGGGGCACATGTGTGTGAGGGTACTCGCATTGCATTTTGGGGGTTTAGGCCTGCACGCAGGCATACTTCTACTTTATGTATGAAACACAAAGCAACATAAAGGTGCTAAAGTATTTTATATTCTTATTTCCTGCACTAAAATACTATATAGTATTTGAAATTTAAAATAGCATAAGGAAGATTGAATTTTTTTAAAAGTTAAAAAGAGAATAATATAAAAGGCATCATTGCCATGCACCATATCTTAATATAAAAAAGAAAATGCATTGTTAGTAATCACTTATGCTTTGAGAGTTTAATAAACTGTACCTGTTCAAAATATAAAACCACTTTTTGATAGAGACAAACTGAATTCTTCAACTATTAGATTAAAAAAAGAATGCAGAAATAAGAAGTGAGGATCATAGGCAAGGGTGTCAAACTCAATCGCATCACAGGCTGGAATCATGACATATCGTGATTTTTTTGCCTTTGCGGAGTTAGGGTGGGTATGGCCTACACGGGCCGGATACGCCAGTTTGAAAGGCCTGATCTAGGGTGAAAAAAATCTCACTATCAAAGCTCTCAAACTGAAGACAACAATTATATTGCAATAGTATAAATAGTTTTCTCTTTCTAAGATATATAAATATATACAAATATGGACATACAGTGGTACTTCGGTACTCATTGTTAATTGATTCTGGGAGGTGCAATGAGTTCCAAAAACAATTAGTATAAACACATTTTTGGTAAGAATAATCACAAATTCTAGCCTCTGTATTGAGTACCAAACAAAGGATGAGTACCTGGACAAAATTTTTATATCAAAATGCATTGACTACCGAATTTGATGAGTTTCAAAGCAGTTGAGTACCAAGGTACCACTGTATTTCCAACTGCCATCTGGGTAAATCATGATTTACTTTCAATTTCTGCACTGAATGAAGGAAGGGGGATTTGATGATTTGAATTACCCGATCCAATTTTACAATTCTATAGTTCCAAGCTACCTTTGTCACCTGAACCAGTACCTAGAGAAATGATATTTATTAATTTATTAATAAACTAAGAGCAATTATAAAATTAATTATTAATAATTTATTATTAATAAAATATTATTCTTTATTAATGATAAAAAAGAAGTAGGGGGACAAGAAGCCTTGGTGGAGCAGCGGACTAAAGCGCTGTTAAGTAACACTTAGCTGCCAGCTGCCTGCAATTACTGTGAGTTCAAATCTCATCAAGCTCAAGGTTGATGCAGCCTTCCATCCTTCCGAGGTAGGTAAAATGAGGATCTGGATTGTGGGGGCAATAAGCTGACTTTGTATAAAAAAGAACACTGCTTACGGGGGGGTCGAAAGCCCTACTAAGCAGGTATATACAAAAGTATGAAGGCTATTGCTTAACGCATTGTAAGCCGCCCTGAGTCTCCGGAGAAGGGTGGCATATAAATCGAACCAATAAATAAATGAATGAATGAATGAATGAATGAATGAATGAATGAATGAATGATAGCAGTATTCCGGCATTTGAGAGGCTTCCATAAAGAGGAGGGGGTCAATTTATTTTCCAAAGCACCAGAAGGCAGTACAAGAAACAATGGAGAGAAACTAATCAAGGAGAGAAGCAACCTGGAATTGAGGAAAAACTTCCTAACAGTGAGGACAATTAACCAGTAGAACTGCTTGCCTTCAGACGTTGTGGGTGCTTCATCACTAGAGGCTTTTAATAAGAGACTGGACAATCACTTGTCTGAAATGGTATAGGATCTTCTGCTTGAGCAGGGAGCTGGACTAGAAGACCTCCAAGGTTCCTTCCAGTTCTATTCTGATTCTAATATTAACAAATACATCAAAATAATTGCTGTACTCCCAATTGCAACTCATTCACAAACACAGTGTAAGCTAAAAAGAAATGATAAACAATACTATAGAATACTATATTTTAGTTACCCTTGTATTTAAAAGCTATCTGTTATAAATCTAACACTAACAAATAGTGATTCAAATTCGGAATCAGAGCAATAGAATGTGGACTGAATGTCAAGCACTAATAAAAGGACCAAAACTCACCTCTTTAGATGCATTTGGAGGCAGTTCTGTATCATTTTGAAGTTCTCCATTATATGCAAAAACAGGAGCGTTGGGACTGAAAATCATGAGGTCACTCTTGGCACCACACTCTCTATTCACTCCTGCCAGAATATGGCTGTGGCGATTGGAATAGGACCAACTTCCCACTCCACTGGTACAGACCAGGGTGGCCATACCAGGGCCATAAACCATGGTTTCTTTTGCCTTGCAGTGGCATCGCAAGGCCACATAGATGAAAATAGCCAGCAAAAAGAGGCTGGAAACAGAGCAGATGGCAATGATCAGATAGATGTTGATCGAGTCCACCAGGGGCATGAAGGTCTCCCCTGACCGGTGGAAATGAATATCTGTCCTGATGGCCTGGGAATCTGTCACCAATGACACACTCAGGGTAGCTGTGGCTGAGAGTTGAGGTTTTCCATGGTCCTTCACCAAAACCAACACACTCTGGATTTTGCTTCCTTCTGACTCATCCAGAGAATATTTGGTACTCACCTCACCACTATACTGCCCCACAGACCATGGACTATTGCTTTCTTCAACCAATTCATACTTTAGCCATGCATTGTATCCAGAATCTGCATCCAAGGCATGGATCTTGCCTACAATATGCCCAGGCATCACCGGGACCACTAGAAGAATCAGATTCTCTTGTGATGATCCTGACAGAGCAGGTGCATTGTCATTCTCATCCATCACAAAGATTTGAACAGTTGCATTGCCACATAAGGAGGGAAGTCCAGCATCCTTAGCTCTCACCTGAAACTCCAACAGTTTCAACTCCTCATAGTCCAAGGACTGCAAAGCATAAAGTTTTCCACTCTCTGAATGTACAGAGATGTAGCTTGACAATGGCCAGAGATTCTCATCTATCCAATAGGTGATCAGGGCATTCTCAGCTATGTCTGGGTCCGAGGCAGATATTGTGAAGATGTGAGCACCAGGGGGATTGTTCTCCTTAACAAAAATGGTGTAGGAGGGCTGTTTAAAAGCAGGTGCATTATCATTTATGTCACTAATAGGCACTAAAATGGTGATGCTAGAAGACAGTGGTGGAACACCTTGATCTTCCACTGTCACAACCATTCTGTACTCAGTCACCTGCTCTCGATCTAGTGGTGCAACAATAATCAGGGAATAGTAATTCTTGAATGTGAACTGAAGTTTGAAAGCTACTCCAGTGGGCCAGAGGAAACAATTTATCTGTCCATTGGTGCCTGAATCCCTGTCAGAAGCACTGATGATGGCTACCACATGCCCTGGAGGGGAGTCCTCTGGCAATGGCACAGAGAGAGAATTCACAGATAATTCTGGAATATTGTCATTTATGTCCAAGACTTCAATGAGAACTTTACAATGTCCAGATAAAGTACCCTTATCTTCTGCCACAATTTGAAGTTCGTAGAAATTAATATCTTCATAATCCAATTTTCCAATTACTATGATTTCTCCAGTATCAGAATTTATACTAAACATGTTTCTGACATGTTCAGGTAGGTTATTACTAAAAAAATAATAAATTTCTCTATTAATCCCTTCATCTAAGTCTGTTGCATTCAGAGTAATGACTAATGACCCACTAGCTGAATTTTCTATCAACTTTATCCTGTAAACAGATTGGTTAAACATAGGAGGGTTGTCATTCACATCCAGCACATTGATGACTAGCTGAACGGTTCCTGTGAGTTTTGGTTCACCCCCATCAGTGGCTGTCAGTACTAAATGATGCACAGGGCTCTCCTCTCTGTCAAGTGGAATCTTCAGTACAAGAACTACAGATTTACTCTCATCTTCATCATTTCCTGAATCCAGAACAAAATGGTTGCTTGGGCTGAACTTGTATGTTAACAGAGCATTAGTACCAATATCTGCATCAGATGCTCTCTCTAACGGGAATCGGGTACCAGATTTTATCAGCTCAGCCATGCTCAGTATCTGTTCCCTGGCTGAGAAGATGGGAGGATTGTCATTCATATCTTTGACTTCAACCTCCACATGGAAGACCCTCAGAGGTTTCTCCACAATCACCTCCAGGTGAAGGACACAGTCTGCATTCTTGGCACACAGCTCCTCCCTATCTATCCGGGAATTTACAAACAAGATCCCATTCTGAAGGTTTACCTCAAAATAGTCCTTCTCTCCTTTGGACAGCATCCGGAACATCCGAGGCAACAGCTCGCTCACCTCCAACCCCAGATCCTGGGCGATGCGGCCCACAAAGGTGCCGTGCTGGGATTCCTCCAGCACAGAATAATGGAGCTGGCCGCTCCCCATTTTCCAGGCAGTGTGGAGCAGAAGCAGCTGCAGCAGCACCTTCGGCCAGGTAAGCATTGCAGACACTGGCACAACACCAGCAAGCTCTTCTCTTTTTCTCTAAATATCTTGTCTCAAAGGTGTCAGGAGCACAGCCCACCTACCCCAGCCATACTGGCAATGTGTTCATAGGTTGAATCTTGGATTGTTGAGCTTTCTCTGGTTTTTTTCCCGCCCTTCTTCTTTTAATATTCCCATTGTGGATCTGGGTGGCAGGAATGTCTGTCCCTTTAAGGGAGGGGCTCTGCATTTTCAGTTTCACTTAGAGTGTTTCCTTAGGAAACAGCGACCTCTTGTGACTGAATTTCAAAATGTAGAAACAGATTTCCTTCTGTATTCATGACAAATTTCTAATAATCATTCCATCTTCATTCTCAAATAAATAGACTTTTACATAGAGTGCTTGGCTTTATTTATAAATTTCATACATGCATTTATTCTTCTTTCACTGAGTACACATTATATTAATTTACCTTGTATGTTTTGGGATACATATTTTCATTTCTATATATAGTGATGGCAAGTGTACTTGTTTACCTTTCTTGTTCCCTTCTCCATTGCTCAAGGTGATTGTGATGCCATTAAAAGAAGACTGGACATGCTTGAAATATTTGAACCAAAGTTTCATCCTAGATGAGGAACAATGTATTGGTAGTGCCAAATCTAAATTTGTCTCAGGCTTCTACAGGAAGTTTAAAAAATGATCAGGACGCTTGTCTATGCATATGTATTCATTTCCTTCTTACTTACAATAGTAGTTAGAAATGTGACAAATGTTACATAGATATCTCATCTGATATATTATCAAATAGGCTGACTTATACTGCATTCCATTTGAGCATATGCACAGTCAGTGTATAAACATTCTATATATTGGGAAGAAATGTTTTGGATCTTGCATGAGCACAGCACCTCTCTGCCACTGAATAAACTAGCATATCTTTAACTGGCTTCCTAACTAGCCTCAGGAAGTAAAAGTTGCTTCACAAATTGAATTTCTGATGTTGCTGCGCTAATAAGTTTCCAGGCAAAAAATATACAAGAGGTTTAGGCTTAAGTTTATAGTGAGTTATAAGGTTAAGGTTTATAGTCTCCTATAATAGGTACTAATAGCTTAACTAATCAGCAGAAGTAATGAGTAGCTTTTTAAATACATCTCAATGTATATTTTTCCACTGCTGTATAAATGCGTGCTCTTCATTTGGAAAGCAGAATGGA
Source organism: Ptyas mucosa (assembly GCA_012654045.1). Classification (NCBI taxonomy): domain Eukaryota; kingdom Metazoa; phylum Chordata; class Lepidosauria; order Squamata; family Colubridae; genus Ptyas; species Ptyas mucosa. The sequence goes on along the minus strand of WNWU01000057.1, from coordinate 12,430,699 downwards.
TTATCTGAACTAAAAAAAAAATCTGAATTATGGCCTGCCCTGATCATATCTCTTTTCCCACTCATGTATTCCCATGATTTTGGGTGGAACTGTTGCAATATCAATATACAAAACAGATAGAAACAGCAATTTCTAACTATCACCCACTTAGCTTCCTAAGTATAATTTATCATTTTATTAAACTTGTATGTTACCCTACTCCCAAGATGGGTGGCTCACAAGTAAAAACATTAAAACAAGAAAAAAATACAGTAAGAGGCAAAAGTAAAAAAAAAATGTTGGCAAGAATGGCAAAAACCAGACAGGAACAAAAGAGAAGCAAAGCCATACGATACAAGTCTGGGCAGAGACAGGTCTTCCTGTCTGGTCTCTCAGCCCTCAGGACCTACCTCCATTCTCTGTACTTCCCTCTGAAGCCCAGGCTTAAGCAAAACAACCCCAAAAATAGCATCCACACCAAGAAGGTGTCATAGTTAGTAAACTATATGCAAAACATCTGAGCCACATATTATCAGATTGACTGGAGTTAAAAAATGTACACTTGGGGAGGAACCAGCAAGATTTAGCTAGGAACATTCAAGCAATATATTAGTTGTGTATTATTTTGTAGAAAAAATGTTTTGTTTTGTTTTTAAAAAAATTAACTTGTAGATGTATATGCAGATATTTTTACATTACCTTCCCCAGTTTCAAATTCAATCTCTAGAGTTATTCTGTAGGAAAAACACAGATACCACAAGTGACTTATTCTTTTTAAGATTGCATACGAATACAACCTTGAAGTGAGATGTAACCCACAGGGGTTTCTTTCAAGATCAATTTCATCAAATCAAAAGGTTATGAAAGGATGTATTTTGGGACCTTTATTGCTTAATTTTTATATCAGCTCCTGACTACCATTCACTGTTATGGGTGAAGAAAAAATGTTTCCAACTTCTATATGTGGATGATGCAGCTGTCATCTCCCCCCCCCCATACATATTTTAAAAATATTGCAAACCTATTGAAGAGAACACAGACTAAGTATTAATTTTCAAAAAAGCAAAGTAATGTTTGCAAACAGAACTAAAAAAATACAACTAAATAATGGACAGTAACAAGATAAATCAGCAATATCATTTCAAATAACAAGATGATGTGCTCCACTGTAATGGGATCTGGAGCACCCATACACCTACAGACAGAGAGTATACTAAGCAACTACATCTAAATCTGCTATCAAGATAAAGAATTGCTTATTTATAACAGGTGAATAATTAGTTTTAGCAGCTGACAATTTTTTATATCAAATGTTTGGCCCAAATTATGTATGGAAATTGGAATATGCCATTATCAGGATGCAATCTCTTAAGTATGGCCTTGAGCTAAACTTTACCCACATTCCTCCTAAAACCTTCTTTCAAGTCTCTTGATAATTCTCATTTATCTTATTTGCACAAATTTGATAAGTGTTTTGTACAAAACTGGACATACAGTAGTACATGAAGGGAGTCTGACCAATGCAGAATAAAGTGGTATTACTGCTCCCCATAACATGAAAACTAAACTTATATTATTGCAGTCTAAAATTAAATTTCTCTTTTTGTTATGACACATTATTATTTCATGTTCACCTTTAAACTGATCACATTTTTGCTCTCTAATATTCACCTGAATCATCTACAAATTTTATTGTTTTCTTTCACCTCCTTGTTCAGATCATTAACAAAAATGTTGAAAAGTAGTAGATCCATATTCAAACTTGGTGGTACTGTACCATCCTTCATGTGAAAAGTAAGCCACATTCCAGCATTTCTTAGGGCTAAATTGAAGTTATATAAATATCTAGCAACAGTTGACAGCACAGCTTTATAAATCATTATTATTGTCTGTAATTAAGTTCTTATCTAGTGAAATGTGACTGATGCTTTTGTTAAGTTCTTTCCTAGGAAATAAGTGTAGGAACTTTTACTTGGTAATGGTGATATGCCAAATTTAGGAACCGGTTCCTCCATGAGTTTAGGGAGTTACTTCCTTTTGTCTGCCTTTGTTTAAATTACTACTCGGTAGTGATAAATTTGGGACCTGAAGTTAAGAAGAGAAATAAAATAAAAGTCATTCCATTCATCCAAGAGCATACAAATACCGAAAGTTGGAACTAAAAAAAGAAATATAACTCCTAACTCACAACAGAATGTAAGAAAGTTATACAGAAGGAAACTGTATAGAGCCGCATATGTCTTTAAAAGTTGTTTCTGCTGATTTACACTCTTTTAAAAAGACAGAATTAATGCAGATAAAAACTATACTGGATAAGGGAAATAATGTTTTGTAGATGAAGCAAAAAACTGATTATTCCTTTCACATAATGGCAGAATTAAGTTTTAAATTAAAAAAGAAATCATACAGCTCAACGCTTCTGCAGGCAATATGTCAGGGTTGAAAATAAATAAATGACATATTTACAATGCTAACTTCCCAGAAATAATATATTATTTTTAAATATTCCTTACAATGCCAACAAGATCCATCTATAATTATTGTTATGTAGGAACTTCTATTTAAGATCTTTTCACTTACAGCTAGAATACAAGCTGGGAATTGAAACTGCTTATTAGATATATGTCTGCTTCCATTCGTATAGAAACCCAGCTTTATTTGGGATAGATTTTTAAGATCTACAATATGGGATCATATCTTGTATCTAAGCAAGTTGTAACTTTCAATGAAATTTAAAGATGATGATTTTTTCCAAATCTGCTTTCAGCAATAGTTCTGAAATCCAGGACTTAACAAAATGTGTAAATATATCAAACATATATTTTTCTCTATTGATTTTTGTTTATTCCTGGATTCTGAAAAGGTTGTTCTTTGTCCAGAGCAGTTTATTGGTCTCAGCCATTGCAGTAAAAAAAGAGGCCCCTGGGTATTGGACCACCTGGGTAGTCGCAGGGAGGGTGTTCTACACTATATTTTCAATATATTTGTAGTCAATGTAGAATTAGTTCTTTGTTTGGTTTTTAGCTTCTCTTTTTAGTTTATGTTTTGCATTTTTGTTTTATATTTTTAAGACTTACCATTGCATATTTTTCCATGTAAGAAAGGTATCAATAACATTTGACTATTACAAATTGCAAACAAATCAATATTCCTCAACTAAGATATGCTTTTAAATCTATTAACTAAACTTATTAAACCTAGCAACTTAGTAATATTTTAAAACTATGTAATCCTCTGCATTTCACATCGTGACCACATCACTAATGAAGAGGTACTACAACCAGCACATTTAGAACATCTATCGAGAACTGTGAATGAATGTCAAATGCAGCTTATTGGCCATATCTTAGGTATGCCTAAAGATTGGCATCCAAAAATTGCACTACATTGGATACCTTCTAGAAAAAGGAGGAAATCAGGCTGGCTTTGGAAAACCGGGCACCAAATGTTTAAGGAAGATTTTAAGATTATTAATGTCCCTTAGGGCAATACTGAAGATGCTGTGAATGATCAAAATAGCTGGAAAACACTTGCTGCCCAATGTGCTTCGCACATGACCTAATGACAATGATGAATCCATGTCCAGACACAAATATTGTTTTAAAAAGAGGCATGATTGTCTATGAAGAAGTTTCTTATCTGAATGAACTGTCTATCTATGGCACAAATATCAAACTCATGGTGTCACGCTGCCATCACGTGACATATCAGGACATCTTTCCCCTTCACAGAGCTAGGGTGGGAGTGGCCTGAGTGTGACGCATCTGGCATGCAGGCCGCCAGTTTGATAACCCTGATCTATGGCATTACTGGGGAGTTCTTAAAGAAATGAAAGAAGAAAGGGTATTATTACTATTATCCCATCTGTTTATTAGATGAAATATAAATGGAAGAATTATTATTTATGTATAAATCAATTTCTTGATTTAGAAAAGAACTGATACATCCAATTTTGGCTATTTGTTTATCAAAACTTGAAACCTACTTTATGCAAGTATGTACAGGTAGTCCTCATGTAGCAACCAAAATTGGGACTAGCAACTCAGTCATTAAATGAAGTGGTTGCTAAGTAAAACTTACTGTGCTTATGATCTTCCTTCAGGTTTCTTTTCCTTACAGACCTGTGAAAGTAATAAATGTGAGGACTGGTCACAAAATTACTTTTTCATCACTGTTGTAACTGCAAATGTTCATTGCATTTGACAGTCACTGAGGACTCCCTGGAGGGCAAAATCACCCTATGTTCCCATTTGGATTGAAAAGGATTTTATTTGAAAGGACTTTAATGTATTAAAATGTCCTTTAATTACTTAAAAGTATTAAAATTATCTAATTTATTTTTTTATTATAAAAAAGTAGAATTTTTTTAAAAAAATGAAATTAATGATGCATCATCAGTAGGTGAATTATAAATAAAAGGTTAAAATAGCAGGGCGCAGTGAAGATGTTATTTATTTTTTATTCTTTTGAAAGACAAAACTAGTCACTGTTAAATAAAATATATTTTTGAAAAGGATCTTTTTCTACCATCCTATTCCAAAAATATTTCCCTGGAAATAAGGGAAATTTTACTATTGTTTTATTTATATATTGTGATTTTAAGGATAACAATTATCAAAAGAAATGCTTTATATAGAGATGATCCAAAATTGTTAGCCCAAAATATGATTTTGAATAAATGTCAAAAACTCTAAAACCAGACCAACTCACCTCCATACATGCATTTGGGGACATTTCTGTCCCATTCCTAACTTCCTTATTATCTGCAAAAACAGGAACACTGGGACTGAAAATCATAAGGTCATTCTTGACACCAGCCTCTGCACTCACCCCTGCTAGGATATGACTGTGGCGATTGGAGTAAGACCAGCTGCCCACTTCACTAGCACAAACCAGAGTAGCCATGCCAGGACCACACACCATGGTTTCCTTTGCCTTGCAGTGGCACTTCAGAGCCATGTAAACGACAGTGGCTAGGAGGAACAGGCTGGAAACAGAGCAGATGGCAATGATCAGATAGACATTAATTGAGTTCACCAACGGCATGAAGCTCTCTCCTGATATTGAATGTAGATTATAGTTTTTGATGTTCTGGGTACTTGTCAACAATGACACACTCAGGGTAGCTGTGGTTGAGAGCTGAGGCTTCCCATGATCCGTGACAAGAATCAACACACTCTCGATTTTGCTTCCTTCTGACTCATCCAGAGAATATTTGTTACTCACCTCACCGCTATACTGTCCCACAGTCCACAGATCACTACTTTCTTCAACAAGTTCATATCTTAGCCAAGCATTATATCCAGAATCTGCATCCAAGGCATGGATCTTGCCTACAATATGCCCAGGCATCACTGGGACCACTAAAAAAATTAGGTTCTCTTCTGGTGATCTTGACACAGCAGGTGCATTGTCATTTTCATCCAGCACAAAGACTTGAACAGTTGCATTGCCACATAAGGAGGGAAGTCCAGCATCCTTAGCTCTCACCTGGAACTCCAACAGTTTCAACTCCTCATAGTCCAAGGACTGCAAAGCATAAAGTTTTCCACTCTCCGAATGTACAGAGATGTAGCTTGACAATGGCCAGAGATTCTCATCTATCCAGTAGGTGATCAGACCATTTTCAGCTATGTCTGGGTCCAAGGCAGATATTGTGAAGATGTGAGCACCAGGGGGATTGTTCTCCTTCACAAAGACTGTGTAGGAGGTCTGAGTGAAAGCTGGAGCATTATCATTTATGTCACTCAGAGGCACTAAGATGGTGAGGCTAGAAGACAGTGGTGGAACGCCTTGATCTTCCACTGTCACAACCATCCTGTACTCAGTCACCTGCTCCCTATCCAAAGGTGCTCCAACAGTTAGGGAGTAGTAATTCTTGAATGTGAACTCGAGTTGGAAGGGTACTCCAGTGGGCCAGAGGAAACAGTTTATTTGTCCATTGTTGCCAGAATCCCTGTCAGAAGCACTGATTATGGCTACCACAGTCCCTGGAGGGGAATCCTCTGACAATGGCACAGAGAGAGAATTCACAGATATTTCTGGAATATTGTCATTCATGTCCAATACTTCAATGAGAACTTTACAATGTCCAGATAAGTGAGAACTGCCTTTATCTTCTGCTACGATTAGAAGTTCATAGAACCTACTTTCTTCGTAATCCAATTTTCCAATCACTCTGATTTCCCCAGTATCAGAATTTATACTAAACATCTTTGTGACTTGAAGAGCTAAACTATCAGTAAAACAATAAGAGATTTCCCTATTAATCCCTTCATCTAAGTCTGTTGCATTCAGAGTAATGACTAATGACCCACTAGCAGTATTTTCTAGCAACTTTACCCTGTAAACAGATTGGTTAAACACAGGAGGGTTGTCATTGACATCCAGCACATTGATGACTAGCTGAACGGTTCCTGTGAGTTTTGGTTCACCCCCATCAGTGGCTGTTAGTATTAAATGATGCACAGGGCTCTCCTCTCTGTCAAGTGGAACCTTCAATAGAAGTACTACAGATTTACTCTCATCTTCATTATTTCCTGTATCAAGAATAAAATGTTTGTTTGGACTGAGCCTGTGGGTTAACAGAGCATTAGTACCAATATCAGCATCAGAGGCTCCCTCTAAGGAGAATCGGGTACCTGTTATCAGTTCTGATATGCTCAGGATCTTTTCCATGGCAGAGAAGCTGGGAGGATTGTCATTCATGTCTTTGATTTCAACCTCCACATGGAAGAACCTCAGAGGTTTCTCCACAATCACCTCCAGGTGAAGGACACAGTCTGCATTCTTGGCACACAGCTCCTCCCTGTCTATCCGGGAATTTACAAACAAGATCCCATTCTGCACGTTTACCTCAAAATAGTCCTTCTCTCCTTTGGTCAGCATCCGGAACATCCGAGGCAACAGCTCGCTCACCTCCAACCCCAGATCCTGGGCGATGCGGCCCACAAAGGTGCCATGCTGGGATTCCTCCAGCACAGAATAATGGAGCTGGCCGCACCCCATTTTCCAGGCAGTGTGGAGCAGAAGCAGCTGCAGCAGCCCCTTCAGCCAGGTAAGCATTGCAGACACTGGCACAACAGCAGCAAGCTCTTCTCTTTTTTTCTAAATATCTTGCCTTAAAGGTGTCAGGAGTAGAGATCATCTACCCCAGCCATACTGGCAATGCGTTCATAGGTTAAATCTTGGCTTGTTTGGCTTTTTCTGTTGTTCAATATTTTCTGTGTGGAATGTCTGTCCCTTTAAGGGAGGGGCTCTGCATTTTCAGTTTCATTTAGAGAGTTTCCTTAGGAAACAGTGACCTCTTGTGACCAAAAGTCAAAATGAGAGACAGACTTCTATACTTTATTGATGTGACCACAATTACTTTTCTAGTTTTGTTTCTGAGTCTTGGCTGGACATGCAGCTCTTGAACCTTTTAGGCAAATGATAAGTAGGGCTAATTGTCAAACCCATGTGATATCTTAACTGACTTTATTTCTGAAATATATTTTTCATATTAAAACAAAAATTGGGGTCTGGCTCAGTCTTCCATTGGAAATAGGATTTGTTTTAACTGGGTGCACTTTTCTAAATTTAGAGGTACATTCCTATTTTTTGCCATAATGCTGTGAATAATATTTCACAAAGGCAAGTATCTGATAAACCTTAGGAATGTGACAAATTTTAGAACAAGAAGCAGTTTTACCTAATGCAATTATATATACTAATGAAATAGATAATTAATTGTTCACACTAGTTTGTGTTTCCAAAAGGTAGTGATTTTTGGTCCTTTCCATTGATTAGACTGTTACAGCACTTTTTTAAGCATCACCTAGCTATTGCTGAGTCTAAAAAATGTTATCCTTGCCATTATTATATTACTAAAATGATTTTTATGTGATTCTAGAAGACATTCTAAGTCATTAATCAGTAAGTTTCTTGCAACAATTGCAAGTTTCTGTTAATGTATCCTAATAATAATAAGTACTTCTGGGAATGCTTCTTATCTGGATTACCTTGTAAAAATGACATATCTCTTGCAAGTCTGAAATTACAATCTCTCCCCCCTTGTCTTTACAATCCAAGAAACTAGAGGGGGTCCCTTCTGAGACATTTGTCACATCCCCATTGCTTCTGGGAACTCAATTGGTATTTGTCTGATCTTTGTCTAATTTATAGCTCTTCTATCTGACTCCCACATACTATCGCAATGGCATATTTTTTCACTGCATATTCCTTTTTGTTAATAGTCAGTCCAAAAAGATCAAAGCTACCCCCGTGTTGAAATCTTCATTATCAACTCCAAGCCTTGTTAATGTACATGTCATTAGTTTGGTCTTCTTTATATTTAACTGTAGACCAATTGTTTTAATATGATTTTCATTGCCAGCGTTTTCAGATCATTCAGCTGTTCAGCTGTCAAAGTAGTATCATCAGCATAATACAGGTTATTGATGTTTCTTCCTCCAGTTTTAAAACTACATTCGTGTTCTTTCAGTCTGGTTCCAATAATGTACCCTTGGTCTATAGATTTAAAAAACAAGGGGAGAATATACAGGTTTGTCTCATTTCTTTGCTAATCTGGAATGAGTCTGTTTCACCAATGCTCCCTCCAGACTGTGGCTTCCTGACCTGTATAGGTTTCATATGAGGATTCCCATTTTCTTAAGCACATGCCACAGCTAAACATAACTGAAGGCTTTTCTATATTCAGTGAAAAACGTGTTGCCTTCTTTTGGGTATTTTCTACTTTCTCATTTATCCAGAGTGTATCAGCAATAAATCCTTTCGTTCTTCAGCTTTTTCTAAAGCCATATTGAACATCTGGTATCTCCCTTTCCACTTAAGGTTCTAATCTGGGTCAGATTAGACTTGTTTAAGCATGATTTTCCTAACATGTGAATTAAATGATATTGTGCTATGGTTTGCCCACTCTATTAAGTCTCTTCTCTTTGGCATTGATAAACAGACTGCTCTCTTCCCATCTCTTGGCCATTGTGTCACTCTTCAGAGTTGCTGCTATAGTTTTGTTAGAAACTTTAGAGATTCATCTTCTGTTGCTTATTCTATTTCTGTAAACTCTTCAACTATTTCTGTAGCCTTCCAAATTTGTTTTTTTTAATAAAGTTTTTTTTTTAAGACAAAAAAACATTTAGTACATTATTCATTTCTTCCATGTGACATTTCGGTGTTATCTTCAAAGATTTTTTTCTTTCTATCTCTTCCATCTTCAATCTCACCAAGTCTATTACAAAGGTTTTCCATTAGTATAATATTCTAATTACAACAATTATTTTTTCCTCAATCTCTTTTAAAACTTATTTATATCTCTTTTCTAACCAATAATAAAATTTATTCCATATCTTAAAATATTCTGAATCCTCTCTTTCCTTTATCATCATAGTTAATTTATTCATTTCTGCACAATCTAAATTTTTTTTAATTACTTCTCCCTCCAATGGTATATTCTCTGCTTTCCAATTTTGTGCATAAACAATCTCTCGGCTCTGTCGCTATACGGACTGGTCGAGAGACAGAGCTGAGAGAAAGTCAGCGCTACATGCAACCGCCGTGCAGCGCTATTTATTGCTCTCTTGCCACAATAACTATCATCCGGCAATAACTATCATCCAGCACACAAACCCATAACCCCCCCCCCATCAGCTGTTCAGCAGTTTTGACAATCCCGGCTGTAGGATTGTCGGCACCTTCATGATGTCATAGAGTGGTGCCGATGACTCGATCCCTGAGCAATGCGCCGAGCTCGCTGAGGCTGCCTGCGCCTTCATCTGAACAGGACTCCCTCCTTCGAGCCAAGCGCGTCCGGAAGGTCAGTACTCCTCTCCAGCCCCCCAACAATGGCGAGTCCCAGCTAGAGCTCGACACAATCCTTGCTGCTGTTATTACATGTATAATCAAATACACATTATCTTTACTAATTTTCTCTGGTAAGATACCCAATAGGAATAGTTCTGGTTTTAAGTCTATACGTTGTTGTATCATTTCTTCCACCCATAACTTAATTTTATTCCAATAGCTTTTTGCTACTTTTTGGTAGCATTTCCAACATTTAGCTGATTTATCTTTAAACATTTTTGCCAGTTTCTCAGGGGGCATATGCCATCTATAAAACATTTTGTATTGATTTTCCTTGTATGCAGTGGACATTGTTAATTTATAATTTCTTTCCCATAATTGTTGCCATTTATCCAATTCAATTGAATATCCAAAAATTTTTGCCCAGGCTATCGTTGTTTCTTTTACTTGTTCTTCCTCTAGTTCTATATTTAATAAAAAAATTATAGCATTTTTAAATTAATTTATCCTCTGTTCCCATGAGTATCTTATCCAGCTCAGTCTTCTCTGAGTAAAAACCCTGTAGTTTAACATCTTTTTCATATTTAGTTTGTATTTGCATATACATATACCAATCCATTTCAATTCTCTGTTCTTCCAGTTCTTGTTTCCCTTTCAATTCCGCCTTATCTGTTAACAAATTTTTATATCTAACAATATTCCCAAAATTAAAAACATTTGTGTGAATTAAGGCTTCCATTGTTGATAACCATATTGGTATTTTCACATAATATTTATCTCTAACTTTTTCCCGTACCAATAACAATACATTTCTTATATAATGTCTATGAAAGTATGTATGTATCTTATTTCTACCATACCATAAAAAGGCATGCCAACCCAATTGTAAATCATGACCTTCCAGTGTTAATAGACTTGTATTTCTTAGTTCAATCCATTCTTTCAACCATGTCAAGGCTGCTGCTTGGTAATACAATTCCCAGTTCGGGAGTCCAAATCCTCCTCGTAATCTCATATCCTGAAGCATTTTTAAACTTATTCTTGCTTTTTTTGCTTGCCATATAACGCTCCTTCTTGTCTTATTTAAATATTGAAAATAAGTATTTTCAATTTTTATCGGTATTGTCTGAAATAAAAATAATAATCTTGGTAGTATGTTCATCTTTATGATTGCTATCCTTCCATGAGTGACAATTGAAGATTCTTCCATTTCTCCAAGTCTTTCTCAATCTGTTCTTTAAGTCTATAATAATTGTGTTCTTTAATCGTTGCATATCTTGAAGTCAAATATTTTCCTAGATATTTAACTTTTTTCACCACTTGTATATCTAATGTCTCTTCTATCTCTCTTTTTTGTTTTTTTTGGTAATATTTTTAACCAAAATTTTTGTTTTTTCTTTATTTATTTTCAGTCCAGACACTTTTCCATAGTTCTCTATTTGAGCTAATAATTTTGGTCCTGTATCTTGTGGTTCCTCCACAATGAATACTAGATCATCCACAAATGCTTGCAATTTATATTCCTCTTTTTAAATTTTCATTCCCTTTATCTCTTTATCTCACCTAATATTTCTATTCAGTACTTCTAAAGTCAGAATAAACAATAATAGTGATAGAGGACATCCTTGTCTAGTACCCTACATAATTTGAACGTTCTCTGTCATTTCTTCATTTATCATTATCTTAGCAGATTGATTGTCATAGATTGTTTTTACTGTATTTATAAATCTCTCTCCAAAGTCCATTCTCTGCAATTGTTCTGTCATGAATTGCCAATTCACATTGTCAAAAGCTTTTTGAGCATCTAAAAACATCATCGCCATTTGTCTTTCTGAATGTGTCTCGTAATATTCCAAAGTGTCCAAAATTACCCTCATATTGTCTCTAATTTGTCTTTTCGGTAAAAATCCATTTTGATCTGTATGAATAAATTCATTTAACCGTCTTTTTAATATGTTTGCCATTATTGAGGCAAAGATTTTGTAAACCACCTTTAATAACAAAATCGGTCTGTAATTTTTTATTAATTGTAAATCTGTATCTTCTTTGGGAATAAGTGTCACATATGCCTCCCTCCATAAATCTGGCATTTTAGCCTTCATTAAAAGTTCACTGAATAATTCCAGCATTACGTTGCTCATCGCTTCTTGTAACGTTTTGTATAATTCTGCTGGTAGGTCATCTGGTCCAGGTGTTTTTCCCCATTTTTTTGTCTTTTTATGGCTTCTGTTAATTCCATCGTTATCCTTTCTTCTAACATTCCCTTATATTGATCTGTTATTTTCGGTAAATCTGACTTTTTCAAATATTTTGATATCTCTTCCTCTGAATTTTTTTCTTGAGACTAAAGCTTTTTATAGTATTTTTGAATTATCTTCTTCTTTTCCTTGTTTCTGTAACATATTTTCCCCTCTTCATCTTATAAATATTTTATCATCTGTTTCTCCTTCTCTTTTTTCAATTTATATACCAACCATCTTCCTGGTTTATTTGCATTTTCAACAAAGTTCTGTTTAGTTGCTCTTAATTTATTTGCTAATTGTTCTTGCTCATTTAAATTTATTTCATGTTTTTTCACTTCCATCAAATTCTTAATTTTTTTTATTTTGTATATCTTTTTGGAGTTCTTTTTCTAATTTCTAATACTCCTCTTCCAGTCTTATCTGTTTTTGTCTTTTCTTTTTATTCTTTTTTCCCAAATAAGTTATTGCCAGACCTCTAATATAAGCTTTCATAGTGTCCCATACAATCTGAAGTGACATGTCCTCTTTTTTATTTACTTTAAAGAAAAACTCTAACTCCTTTTCCATAAGCTGTTGAAAATATTTTTCATTTAATATTGTTGCATTTAAAGTCCATCTTGTCTTTTTCTTTTGACCTTTCCATGTTATTATCATTGGGTTATGGTCCGCCCAAATATTTGAGTCAATATTTGCTTCTTGAATATTATCCGTAAGTTCTATTGACATCCATATCATATCTAACCTCGACCACAATAAGTGTCTATTTGAATAAAAAGTATATTGCTTTTCTTTCAAATGCTTTTGTCTCCATACATCTTGAATACTCAATTCTTCCATCATTGTAAAAAAAGATCTCGGCAGTATTCTTCTAGACTTTTTATTAGTTTTCATTGTTTTGTAGTCCAAGTCCACCTCTACAATGGCATTAAAATCATCCATTATACATACATATTCATAATCCAGTTCTAATATTTTTTTGTGTAATCTTCAATAAAATTCTTCTTGTTTTTCATTTGGTGCATATATAAGTAATATTTGTTTTAAGTTCATTTGAAAAACTTTTGGAAGACATTCCTGGTTTTCCATATCTCTTTCCATCTTCAATATATTTGCAGACATTGTTGTAATACGGCTTGTGTCTTTTAATAACTTTTTGAAATTCTTTGTTAAGTTCCTTCCTGACATCTTTGTTTTTCTCATCCTTGACTTCTCTTCTCTTTTTGGCAATTTCCAGAGTTCTGGTATCCATATTTTCTCATATTTCTTGGTCTTTGGTGGTCTCTTTCCACGTTCACCCTTAACCAGAATATAACCAGGGCATACAAAATCTTTGCCAGACCAATACTCGAATACAGCTCATCTGCCTGGAATCCACACTGTATAACGGATATTAATACAATTGAGGTATTAATTGTATTAATTGCCCAGAGGTATTTCACAAGAAGAGTACTCTACTCCTCTGCTCGCAATAGAATACTTTATGCCACCAGGCTCGAAATTTTGGACCTGGACAACCTAGAACTACGCCGCCTATGGTCTGATTTAAGCTTAGCACATAAAATTGTCTGCTATAATGTCCTGCCTGTCAATGACTACTTCAGCTTCAATCGCAATAATACATGGGCAAACAATAAATACAAACTCAAAGTAAACTACTCCAAACTCGATTGCAGAAAATATGACTTCAGCAACAGAGTGGTCAATGCCTGGAACTCACTACCTGACTCTATTGTTACATCCTCAAACCCCCAAAACTTTAACCTTAAACTGTCTACCATGGACCTCACTCCATTCCTAAGAGTAAAGTGGGCATGCATAAATGCACCAGCATGCCTACTGTCCCTGTCCTACTGTTCCCATTTATTCGTACTCATTTATTATGTATATACTTATGCCTGTTTATACTTATATGTTTATATGCTATGTTCATACTTATATATGTTTTCTCATACATGCTTGACAAACTAAATAAATAAAAAAAAATAAAAATAAATAAACCACTTCTTTGATTTCATTCAAACAGTTCCTCTGCTTTTTTATCAATGATAAGGAGCCTGAGTGGCGTAGCAGGCTAATGCCTCCTATTAAGGCAGCATTTAACATCCAGCTGCCTGCAATTACTGCGAGTTCTAATCTCACCAGGCTCAAGGTTGACTCGGCCTTCCATCCTTTCTAAGGTGGGTAAAATGAGGAGCCGGTTTGTGGGGGCAATAAGCTGACTTTGTATAAATATACAAAAGTATGAAGGCTATTGCTTAACGCATTGTAAGCCGCCCTGAGTCTCCGGAGAAGGGCGGCATATAAATATAAATTTTAAAAAATGAAGTTTTTGAAGTGATTCTGGATATTCTTCTTGAAAATGATAGGTTATGATAATATTATGGAAACTGGTTGACTTTCTTCTTCTTTACTTGGAACCTGAATTTGATTTGGAACTATTTTAATTCTGTATTCTCCATAGAATTATATTCATGTATATAGGCATCATTTTAACTGCTAGAAGACTATGTTAGCCAAGAAGAAATATTGCTATTGGCAGAAATTGAAGTGACTCTCTCATCATTTTGGTTTCCTAGGCCACATAGTCCAATTACATTGCCCTCCTTATTTCCAGTTGTAGCATTCCAGTCCCCAACCATAGGCAACACATCTTACTAGAACTACTTTATTTCAGTCTGAACCTGACTATGAAACTCATCAACCTCCTCTTCTGCATTAGTACCTGCAGCATAAACTTGGGTAATGATCATATTAAAAGGTTCTCCACAAAGTCTAATTATTAGGTTATTGTGACCACTTTGTATCCAAGTACTTTTTTTACTCTAACCTTTCTGATTATGAAAGTAATATCATTCCTTCCTTGTTTTTCATGTAAATAGTATGATCCTCTGACTGAAAGCGTCGAATTCTGATTTATTTCAATTATCTGGTCCTAAGATGTCAATGTGTATTTGATTAATTTCATCTTTCACTATCTCAAGCTTTCCCATGTTCATGACTCCTATACTTTATGTTCTCACTATAATTCTATCTTTGTAGCTTCAGATTTTCTTTTCCTGCATAACAACTTCAGCAATTAGACATCCTGAAAACTTTAATCTAGTTACGTCATGAACACCATTAATGTTCTAAAAGATCCTCAGCTCTTCCTCAGTAGCCTATTGAATGTCATTCAGGAAGGCAGCTGGCATTTTATTGTCTATCACTTTATATATTCCTGCACAGTATGTAATTAGCTTTGTCCTTATCACTAAAATAATTATCATCCTCCTGCATCTTCCTATATCATTGTTGCCCCATATGGGAGCCTGCTTACTTTAGCGGGGCAAATGGGATTACCTTCACACCTTGGTGACCTGGCTGGGATTATATATCCATGGAATAAACTGCTGGTGTTCTCCCAAGAGCAACTTCCTAGCATGATGAGGTAGCACAGAGGACTTGAGGGGACAAAGGTTTGATACAAGAATAGAATGTAAAGCTTTGGAGACATTCTGATGGATCAATCTCAAATGTCTGTTTCAAAAATTTTATCTAATATCATAATCCAGACCTTCAAGGCCTCTTCCAACTCTGTTATTCTGTTAAATAATCCATATAAGAAACATTTATTTTAACAAAGCCATTTAAGTGCATTAGATACACTGAAGAAAAATTGATTTCCTGTGCAACATAATCTTGGACGACTTTTATTCCAGAGATATGATAGATAGATCATATCAATAGGTCAATAGATATAATGTGAGTATTGTTGATGAATTAATTTTTTTCAGACAGTGTGGACCTTTACAATATTGGTAGTCCTTGCTTAACAGTGGTAATTGGGACTAGCAACTCCATCACTAAGCATGATGGTCAGAAAGGAAAATGTCACATGTTCACATCAACTTATGATAGCAATTGCAGCTGTTCCAATTGCTGCTGTTAAGGAAATCCCATTGTGTCATTAAGCATAATGTCACGTGATTGCCATTAGCAACTTCCTACAAGCTTTCCTACTGACTTTGTCAGAAGCCAACAGTGAACAACAGCAAACATATGACCTCAGAATATTGCAGCCATCATAAATGAGAGCCCATTGTGAAGTTCAAGATATGAGATCAAATCACAGCAGAGATGCTACGATGGCCACAACTATGAGGACCAGTGATTAAGTCTCCTCATTCAGTGATATCATAACTTTAAATGATCGCTAAATTAATGGTTAACTGGTGGTGTAAGTGAGGACTACCTGTATTAGAAATTATGTTTTTAAAGGTACCAACAATATCTGAGCATGAGAAATTTAAAAAAACATGTAACAACAAATGTTTTAATCATTTTTATAAACTATTTATTAAAAATATAACTGAAAATTTGTATTCCATTCATTAAAGAATCAGCGTATCAACAAAAAGAAAATCAATACTGCAATAGCATCCCATTTAGAGCTCCATAGATGAATTACAAATTAAAGAATCAGAGAAACAATGAACATCTTTCTTTATACTGGAGTTGAACAGAAGACAAATTTGCTGACTGTAAAAAAAACCTAGGAACTATTTGTGGCCACTCCCATTGCAAAAATATTTAATCAGAAAGACTACTAGGCATATGTAAAGAAATTACTTAAATTGGGAAACAAACTATTACCAGATTTTCAGCAATGAATTACTACAAAAATTACATATGATAAAATTTTGGAACATATATTGTAGTAAAACTGATGCAAAATTAGCAGCAGGAAAACATGAAGATGAAAGAATTTCAAGCAGGATAACTTACCCCTCTGGATATATCTGGAAGCAGTTCACTCCCATTTGTATGTTCCCCATTATCTGTAGAAACAGGAATGTTGGGACTGAACATCAGAAGGTCACTCTTGGCACCAGTCTCAACGTTCACACCTGCCAGGATGTGGCTGTGGCGATTGGAATAGGACCAGCTGCCCACCTCACTGGCACATACCAGGGTGGCCATGCCAGGTCCATACACCATAGATTCCTTTGCCTTGCAGTGGCATCGTAGAGTCATATAAACAAAAATGGCCAGCAGAAACAGGCTGGAAACAGAGCAGATGGCAAGGATCAAATAGATGTTGATCGAGTTCACCAGAGGAATGAAGCTCTCTCCTGACATGGAAAGATGAACATCTGTTTTGATGGCCTGGAAACTCGTCACAAGTGACAGACTCAAGGTAGCTGTGGCTGAGAGCTGTGGCTCCCCATGATCCTTGACAAGAAGCAGAACAGTGTAGTATTTGCCTCCTTCTGATTCAGACAGAGAATATTTGGTACTCACCTCACCGCTATACTGCCCCACAGACCATGGACTATTGCTTTCTTCAACCAGTTCATATCTTAGCCATGCATTATATCCAGAATCCACATCCAAGGCATGGATCTTGCCTACAATATGCCCAGGCATCACAGGGACGACTAGAAGAATCAGGTTCTCTTCTGACGACCTTGACACAGCAGGTGCATTGTCATTCTCATCCAACACAAATACTTGAACAGTTGCATTTCCATACAAGAAGGGAATTCCAGCATCCTTGGCTCTCACCTGGAACTCCAGCAGTTTCAACTCCTCATAGTCCAAGGACTGCAAAGCATAAAGTTGTCCGCTCTCCGAATGTACAGAGATGTAGCTTGACAATGGCCAGAGCTTCACATCTATCCAATAGGAGATCAGACCATTCTCACCTATATCTGGGTCTGCGGCAGACATTGTGAAGATGTGAGCACCAGGGGGATTGTTCTCCTTCACAAAGACTGTGTAGAAGGTCTGAGTGAAAACTGGAGCATTATCATTTATGTCACTCAGAGGCACTAAGAGGGTGATGCTAGAAGACAGTGGTGGAATGCCATGATCTTCCACTGTCACAACCATCCTGTACTCAGTCACCTGCTCCCTATCCAAAGGTGCTCCAACAATTAGAGAGTAGTAATTCTTGAATGTGGACTCGAGTTGGAAGGGTACTCCAGTGGGCCAGAGGAAACAGTTTATTTGTCCATTGTTGCCAGAATCCCTGTCAGAAGCACTGATGATGGCTACCACAATCCCTGGATGGGAGTCCTCTGGCAATGGCACAGAAAGAGAATTCACAGATATTTCTGGAATGTTGTCATTCATGTCCAATACTTCAATGAGAACTTTACATTGCCCTGATAATGGAAAATTACCGTTATCTTTTGCCAGGATTGGAAGTTCATAGAACCTACTTTCTTCATAATCCAATTTTCCAATCACTAAGATCTCCCCGGTGTCAGAATTTATACTAAATATCTTTGTGACATGAAGAGCTAAGCTATCAGTAAAAAAATAAGAAATTTCCCTATTAATCCCTTCATCTAAGTCTGTAGCATTCAGATTAATAACTAATGACCCACTGACTGTATTTTCTAGCAACTTTACCCTGTAAATAGATTGATTAAACATAGGAGGGTTGTCATTCACATCCAGCACATTGATGACTAGCTGAACAGTTCCTGTGAGTTTTGGTTCACCTCCATCAGTGGCTGTCAGTACTAAATGATGCACAGGGCTCTCCTCTCTGTCAAGTGGAACCTTCAATAGAAGCACTATAGGTTTACTCTCATCTTCATCATTTCCTGAATCCAGAACAAAATGGTTGTTTGGGCTGAGCTTGTAAGTCAATAGAGCATTAGTACCAATATCTGCATCAGAGGCTCCCTTTAAAGGAAATTGTGTAACTAATGTTACAAATTCAGCCATGCTCAGGATCTGTTCCCTGGCTGAGAAGATGGGAGCATTGTCATTCATGTCTTTAATTTCAACCTCCACATGGAAGAACCTCAGAGGTTTCTCCACAATCACCTCTAGATGAAGGACACAGTCTGCATTCTTGGCACACAGCTCCTCCCTGTCTATCTGGGAATTTACAAACAAGATCCCATTCTGCAGGTTTACCTCAAAATAGTCCTTCTCTCCTTTGGACAGCATCCGGAACATCCGAGGCACCAGCTTGCTCACCTCCAACCCCAGATCCTGGGCGATGTGGCCCACAAAGGTGCCGTGTTGGGATTCCTCCAGCACAGAATAATGGAGCTGGCCGATCCCCATTTTCCAGGCAGTGTGGAGCAGAAGCAGCTGCAGCAGCCCCTTCGGCCAGGTAAGCATTGCAGACACTGGCACAACAGCAGCAAGCTCTTCTCTTTTTCTCTAAATATCTTGCCTTAAAGGAGTCAGGAGTAGAGGCCACCTACCCCAGCCATACTGGTAATGCGTTCATAGGTTAAATTTTGGCTTGTTGAGCTTTCTCTTTTGTTCGATATTTCCCTTGTGGATCTGACTGGCAGGAATGTCTGTCCCTTTAAGGGAGGGGCTCTGCATTTTCAGTTTCACTTAGAGGATTTCCTTAGGAAACAGTGACCTCTTGTGACTGAATTTCAAAATGAGAAACAATTTCCATTGTTCTTTAACTATTAGATTATTTTAGATCTTATATTGATCCCTTGGTGTTTCCGTGAAATTGCATTATAATGGAATGGATATTTGTCTGGTTTTCTGGCCATCTTTTCCACTGCCAATTGATGAACATCAGATAGATGGGGGGAAGTTGAAGTAGTTGCAAACCATTTAAGTCAGACTTTTGACCACGGTGACAAACATTGGAACATTAATTCCAAAGAAACTCATAACGGTATTCTAATGCTATGAAAGCAGAAGTACTTTTCTAGTTTTATTTTTGAGTTTGGCTGAATATGCAGCTCTTGAACCTTTTAGGCAAATGATAAGCAGGGCAAGTTCTCAAACTCATGTGATGTTTTAACTGGCTTATTCCTGAAATAGATTACATGTTGCAATTAATCTAACCCCCATATTTGACTGCATTTCTAGAGGATAGTAACTCTTGGTTCTTTCCCTGATTAATCTGTTGCTTTTAGTGCCATCACTAAGTCTATAAAATATTATTCTTTACCAGTAGTATATTGCAAAAATTATTTTTAGGAGACTATACATTTTTTTATTACTTTTTTCTACAACTGATTTTCATATGACCACTGTTTAGCATGTACTATTCTGTATTAAATGTTGTGAGAAGATAAAAAGTAGAGAAATTCAAACATTTACTCTTTTATATTTCATTCCAAGTTACAAAGAATCTTTTATTTAATAACCTCACATAACAATTTTCATTAGCCCAGAAAGAAAATTTCATGAACACAGTCACCACTAGTAAACCCTGAATCAAGAGGGTCTGTCTGATTATTTTTTTACACAAACTTTTACTGTAGTTTTTTATTGCTTAAGTAAAGTAGCCAGAATATAGAAGCCAGCTAACAATGAATGTTCGTTTGTGCATGTAATAGATAGCATTTGTCCACTGTTCAAAAAAAGATAAATTATTGAAAAGCATACATATACTGTATAGGTTTTAGACTTGCCTCATTGTTATTGCATTCTAGTCTAACACTTGTAACTTAGTTACAGTGGTTTTGGAAAGAGAAATATGGTTCGAAGACATTTAGAATTATAGTGAAAAAATTAAATTCATCACCATATTTAAAAATATGGATTTATCCTCTTTATTTACATAATATAAAGACTGGTCAATATTATGTAATACTATATCATGCCGTGTCATGTTGCTGTCATATTGCTGCATCACATTACTGTCACGTGATGTATCACAATGTTTTTTCTCTTCGCAGAGCTGGGGTGGGCGTAGCCTGCGTGTGACGCATCCGGCCCACAGGCCATCAGTTCTATATGATCAAGGATTAATTATTAAATTTTGAAGTATAGTTAAGTTTTTTTCCTTTCCCTTTCTCCCTTTTTCCTTTGTTTTAAGTATTCTTTTCTGATATGTTTCCTCCCTCCCCCCTTTCCTCCCCTAAACTGACAAAAAGGAAAATAACTATAGTTATGTAAAGTTGCGAGCCTTGGAATCTACTATATTAGTCACAGAAGCTCCACTCTACATACTTGCCTTCAGTTTGATGATTTGCTAACAATAAAAGGATCTTGATAGACTTGAGCACTAGGCTAAAGTCCAACAAGATGCTGTGAGAAAAGTAAGGTCCTGCACTTAGGGAAAACCAAATGTACAGCTATAGAATAGATGGTACTTGACTCAACAGTACTAACTGTGAGAGGGATATAAGTGTCCTAGTGGTCCTATCCAAGTATGAGCCAGCAGTGTGCCAGAAAAAGCCAATGCAGTCCTAAGATGTATCAAGCAGAGTGACAGCATCAAGATCACAAGAAGTGATAATACCACTTAATACGACCCTTGTGAGGCCACATTTGGAATACCACGTGCAATTCTAGTCACCATACTATAAAAAAGATGTTGTGACTGTAAAAGCAGTGCAGAAGGGAGCAACAAAGATGATTAAGATACTGGAGGCTAAACCATATGTTGAATGGTTGAGGGAACTGGCTATGTCTAGTATTTCTTTCAACGTATAAGTTTTCAACATTTCCTTTAACAAGAAAACAAGAAAAAAGTCAAGGAAACAATTGGTCCATAAATGGGAGAAGATGGCAAGGAGGTGACAGATAGCAGGGAGAAAGGAGGCCATAAAATACGATGAATGGTAGCAGGGACTGCGTATGTCTAGTCTAATGAACAGAAGAACTAGGGATGACATGATAGCAAGACTTCCACTACTTGATAGGCTGTCAGAAAGAAGACAGGATGGATTTATTCTCCAAAGTACCAGAAAACAGGAAGTAAATAAGTAAACTTATTAAAAATACATCCATTTAAGGAAAAATTTCCTGACAATGAGAAAAATTAATCAAGGGAATGATTAACTCCTGCTGCCTGGAGTCATGGGTGCTCAATCATGACAGCATTTCAGGAATAGAACAACTATTTGTCCAGGATAGTATATGATCTTTTACCTTGAGCAGCTGGTTGGAATAGAAGGCCTCCAAGGTCCTTTGAAGTCCTATGAGTCTATGAATTTTTGATCAGCATTCTTTCAATACATATTTTGAATCAGCTATAGAGTCATTGAATTGACAAGGTATCAGGTATTTTACAAACTTCTTAATCAAAAAGTTACAGTATACTTTGTCAAATGCCTTGATGGAATCAGTATATAAGATGTTCATACCATTCCTATAATTTCAGTAAATTGATGCAACACCCAACTGACCTTGGCTAATCTCAAGAAAATTGAACTGTAAGTATATAGATAGAGAAACACTAAGACATCCCAGGCTTATAACAATAGCAATAGCACTTAGACTTATATACCACTTCACAATGCTTTCCAGCCCTCTCTAAGTGGTTTACACAGTCAGGATATTGCCCCCAACAATCTGGGTCCTCATAAAATAGATTGTGAAGATAAAAATACCTCAGAGAATTAAAGGGTTGGAAAAGCACATCTATACTGAGAAAATTGTCTGATTAAACAAATAAGTTCCCATTTGACATGTTCTTGAAAAATCAGAGCAGATCTTTAGCATTTACTGCTTAATTGCTCTATGAGCTTCTCATAATACAACAGATATTCCTTGAACTCTATCATTTTCAGCTATATAGATTTGTAGACTCAGAATTCCCTGCCAGCTGCCCTTTGCTGAGAATTCTGGAAGCTCAGCACCACACATCTACAACTCGACAAGGTTGCGAAACACTGGTGAGCTTCCCCAGTACCAATGTCAGGCTATCAAAACTACAGATCCCTTCCTTTTATTTTGTTGAAGTTTACAAGGATTTCCCTCTTCCAATCCCCTCATATTTCAATTCTCTCACATTATTCGTTCAGATACATAAGATAAAGACCTGGGTTTTCATATGATATAATCCGTTCCCACTCCCAAAACACAGGCTAAATTGACACCATTCTCAAAGATTTGAATTATAGAATGTAAGGATTGGGAAGGACTTTGGTGTAGGAAGATCATGTGATTCCTTCCAACCTCACAAAGTGTGACACTGCAGGTGTTGCAATAGAAACAGGATAAAAGAATCCACCTAATGGTTGTTAAACTGACAAGGCCATTCCACTTTGGATTAGAGAGCTCTAGTACAAAGTAATATTTGATCATTTATGAATAGGACTATCCAGTTATCAGTTATAATTTCTGTATTTCAAACATATTACTTCTATCCAATTGTTAACCCCTGTACAATATTAGACTTTCTATTTCTAAAGTTACCAACAATATATTAACAAGATATAAACTTCCCAAACTTACAAATAATGTTCTGTGTAATCTAGTAGATTAATACATTTTTAACATTTGAAATTTATGCTAGCCATAAACATTGACACAAAAAGAGGCATTACATTGATAACTGATTCATTAACTAACAAAACTATCAACAATAGAAAAATCATTCATTATTGTTCACATATAAGTTACTGTCAAGTAAATGACAAACTTTTTTGAACCTTTCTATAGCTTCTCAAATTAGAAAAATATTTTATCTACAAAAAAAGGATTCATGATTTGTAATTCAATATATTTTCCATGAGTGTCTAAATCTAAAAATTCAAAAACAATATTGTCCCAAGAGTAATTGTAAATTATAAGCATGGAAATAGGATGCTAAGTGGATGACAAGAACTCTAAGAGCTGGACTCACCTTTTTAGCAGAATCTGGGGGCACATCCACCCCATTGATAAGTTCCCCATTATCTGCAAAGACAGGAATATTGGGACTGAAAATCATGAGATCGCTCTTCACACCAGCCTCTGCACTCACACCTGCCAGAATATGGCTGTGGCGATTGGAATAGGACCAGCTGCCTACTTCGCTGGCACACACCAGGGTGGCCATGCCAGGGCCATACACCATGGGTTCCTTTTCCTTGCAGTGGCATCGCAGGGCCACATAGATGAGAGTGGCCAACAAGAAGAGGCTGGAAACAGAGCAGATGGCAATGATCAGATAGACGTTGATTGAGTCCACCAGGGGCACAAAGTTTTCCCCTGACCTTTGAAGATTAATATCCATTTTCATTGAGTGACCATTTGTCACAAGTGACACACTCAAGGTGGCTGTAGCTGACAGTTGAGGTTTTCCATGGTCCTTCACAAGAACCAAAACACTGTGCATTTTGCTTCCTTCTGATTCTTCTAGAGAATATTTGGTACTCACCTCACCACTATACTGCCCCACAGACCATGGACTATTGCTTTCTTCAACCAATTCATACTTTAGCCATGCATTGTATCCAGAATCTGCATCCAAGGCATGGACCTTGCCTACAATATGCCCAGGCATCATGGGGACCACTAGAAGAATCAGGTTCTCTTCTGATGACCTTGACAGAGCAGGTGCATTGTCATTCTCATCCATCACAAAGACTTGAACAGTCGCATTGCCACACAAGGAGGGCATTCCAGCATCCTTGGCTCTCACCTGGAACTCCAGCAGTTTCAACTCCTCATAGTCCAAGGACTGCAAAGCATAAAGTTTCCCACTCTCTGAATGTATAGAGATGTAGCTTGACAATGGCCAGAGCTTCTCATCTATCCAATAGGTGATCAGGGCATTCTCAGCTACATCTGGGTCCCCAGCAGACATTGTGAAGATGTGAGCACCAGGGGGATTGTTCTCCTTCACAAAGACTGTGTAGGAAGGCTGTGTGAAAGCCGGAGCATTGTCATTTATGTCACTAATAGGCACTAAAATGGTGAGACTAGAAGACAGTGGTGGAACGCCCTGGTCTTCAACTGTCACAACCATCCTGTACTCAGCCACCTGCTCTCGATCTAGGATTGCACCAACGATCAGCGAGTAGTAATTCTTGAATGTAGATTCAAGTTTGAAGGGTACTCCAGTGGGCCAGAGGAAACACTTTATCTGTCCATTGATTCCAGAATCCTTGTCAGAAGCACTGATTATGGCTACCACAGTCCCTGGAGGGGAGTTCTCTGGCAATGGCACAGAGAGAGAATTCACAGATAGTTCTGGAATGTTGTCATTCATGTCCAAAACCTCAATGAGAACATTACAGTGTCCTGATAATTGAGAACTGCCGTTATCTTCTGCTACAATTGGAAGTTCATAGAACCTACTTTCTTCGTAATCCAATTTTCCAATCACTATGATCTCCCCAGTATCAGAATTTATACTAAATATCTTTGTGACATGAGGAGCTAAACTATCAGAAAAAAAATAAGAGATTTCCCTATTAATCCCTTCATCTAAGTCTGTTGCATTCAGAGTAATGACTAATGACCCGCTGACTGAATTTTCTAGCAACTTTACCCTGTAAATAGATTGATTAAACACAGGAGGGTTGTCATTCACATCCAGCACATTGATGACTAACTGAACAGTTCCTGTGAGTTTTGGTTCACCCCCATCAGTGGCTGTCAGTACTAAACGATGCACAGGGCTCTCCTCTCTGTCAAGTGGAACCTTCAATACAAGTACTACAGATTTACTCTCATCTTCATCATTTCCTGTATCAAGAATAAAATGGTTGTTTGGGCTGAGCTTGTAATTTAATAGAGCGTTAGTAGCAATATCTGCATCAGAGGCTCCCTTTAAAGGAAATCGAGTACCAGATGCTGTTATAAATTCAGCCATGCTCAGGATCTGTTCCCTGGCTGAGAAGATAGGAGCATTGTCATTAATGTCTTTGACTTCAACCTCCACATGGAAGAACCTCAGAGGTTTTTCTACAATCACCTCTAGATGAAGGACACAGTCTGCATTCTTGGCACACAGCTCCTCCCTGTCTATCCGGGAATTTACAAACAAGATCCCATTCTGAAGGTTTACCTCAAAATAGTCCTTCTCTCCTTTGGACAGCATCCGGAACATCCGAGGCACCAGCTCGCTCACCTCCAACCCCAGATCCTGGGCAATGCGGCCCACAAAGATGCCGTGCTGGGATTCCTCCAGCACAGAATAATGGAGCTGGCCGCTCCCCATTTTCCAGGCGGTGTGGAGCAGAAGCAGCTGCAGCAGCCCCTTCGGCCAGGTAAGCATTGCAGACACTGGCACAACACCAGCAAGCTCTTCTCTTTTTTTAAAAATATCTTGTCTCAAAGGTGTCAGGAGCAGAGACCATCTACCCCAGCCATACTGGTTCACAGGTTGAATCTTGGCTTGTTGAGATCTCTCTGTTGTTTGATATTTCCCTTGTGGATCTGACTGGCAGGAATGTCTGTCCCTTTAAGGAAGGGGCTCTGCATTTTCAGTTTCACTTAGAGGATTTTCTTAGGAAACAGCGACCTCCTGTGACTGAATTTCAAAATGAGAAACAGACTTCCACTCTTTATTGAGTCTGTGATACTTTTTCCTTCGAGGGCTTGCTATTCCTTCATGTATCTCTGATATGTAGTTTTCCTTCTTTTGTTCTTTAAATATTATATTAATTTAAATCTTATATTGATGCCTTGGTACCATCTTTCCCACTGCCAATAGATGAACATCAGATAGATGGGGGGAAGTTGAAGTAGTTGCAAACCATTTAAGTCAGACTTTTGACCACGATGACAAACATTGGAACATTAATTCCAAAGAAACTCATAACGGTATTCTAATGCTATGAAAGCAGAAGTACTTTTCTAGTTTTATTTCTGAGTCTTTGCTGGATATGCAGCTCTTGAACCTTTTAGGCAAATGATAAGCAGGGCAAGTTCTCAAAACTCATGTGATGTTTTAACTGGCTTATTCCTGAAATAGATTACATGTTGCAATTAATCTAACCCCTGTATTAGAGTGCATTTCCAGAGTATAGTAACTCTTGGTTCTTTCCCTGATTAATCTGTTGTTATCAGTGCCATCACTGAGTCTATAAAATGTTATTCCTTACCAACATTTTATCACCAAAATTATTTTTAGGAGACTATAGAAGACATTCTAAGTCATTAATAACGTCCCTGCCTCAGAATCAATAAATAATTAGGTAGTGAAACCAGTTTCAAAATTGATTTTGTGTGATCCCTTGAAAATTATATTGTATTGGTATAAAAACTATGTATCTATGTCTCTGTTTTTGCATTTGCATTCTCTTTTTTTTTATTTAGTTCCCTTTTTTATTCTGCATCACTTTTTTTACTTTCATAGATTTTTATCACTTTTTTCCACAACTGATTTTCAGATGTTTAACATATACTGTTCTGTACTAAATCTTTTGAGAAGGAAAAAAGTACAGAAATTCAAACTTTTCCATTTTTATATTTCATTTCAGGCAATTTAATGAGTCTGTCACTAAATAACCTTTCATAATAATTTTTTCACTGTTTTTCCTTTATACTCATAAACATACCGACACACTGAACATCTAATAATAGTAAAGGAAATTGTACTTTTATTTTTTATAGCTCGGAAGAAAACAATGGCAAACCTATTAACCTCATTATCCTGGTGGAAAAAATCATAAACACAGTCTTCACTAGTCAACCTTTAATCTAGAGCAGTGATGGCTAACCTTTTTGCCGTCGTGTGCCAAAAGTGGGGGTCGCGGGGGGGGTCGCGGGTGCAGGTGCCCTCTTCCATAATTCAATGTGCCCCCCTGCACATGTGCACGTGACCCCACCAAACTTCCCCCTGCTTTTGGCATGTGATGGCCCGGTGGGCCCGGTGGGCCCAGTAGGCCCATTTTCCCCCCTCCCCAGGCTCCAGAGGCTTTCTAGGAGCCTGAGGAGGGCAAAAACAGCCTTCCCTATCCCACCAGAGGCCTTCTGGAGGCCGGAAACAGCCAGTTTCCTGACTTCCTGTGGGACTGGAAGGCCTGAAAATCAGTTGGCGGGTGCATGCATGCGCGCTGGAGCTGAGCTAGGGCAACACTTGTGTGCCCACCAATATGGCTTTGCATGCCACCTGTGGCACCTGTGCCATAGGTTCGCCATCACGGATCTAGAGGGTCTATCCGGGTAGGTTTTCACAAACCTTTACTTTTTTATTGCTTTGGTAGAATAGCCTGAATATAGAAACCATCTGACAAGAAATGTTTGTCCGTGCATATAAAAGATAGTAATTTTCCACTGTTCTATCTTCTCCACCTTGTGATCAAAAAAACAAGTTAGCAGTGCGGGGCCAGCTGTCAAGGGGGAAAGCTGTGTAAAACGGCGCTCCGGTTTGAAGAGTCACTTTCAAAGCTATTTTCCTTCGGTTGGTGGACTCTTCAGAGTCCCAGATCCCTTGGAGGGGGAATTGGAAGAAAAGGGCACCCTGCAGTGCAATTCTTGGCAGCAGTTGGGATAGCAGATGGCAGGAAAGCATCAGAGAAGCTGATCAGGGGTAGAAGATACCCACAATGGTGGCCATGAAGAAATGACATCAGAGAGCTGGACAATGATAACACTGGACTAGCAGGACAACAGAAAGACGGAGCTGGGCTAAAGCGATCTTGGTATCTTCTTGCGAGTAAGCCAGACGAAAGACCTTCCTGGAGGATTAGCAAAGAGGGAAAAGGAAAAAGGAGGCCCCAGGAAGGAGGAAATTTCCTCCAAAACACAGCAGCGAATGGCAAGTTTAGGGCTTAAAAGAGGCTATTTCAATGCAGGAGACAACATTGTAGAAGTGAGAGGGGAAAGTTAAGGGAGTATCTTGCTATTATTGATGTTTGATATTATAAAATCAGTCAATTTAAAGTTTGAGAGTGAAAGTGCTGATTAATTGGAGATTAGGACATTTTGAAGAGTGAGTGATGGTTGAGTAATATAACAAGGAGCAAGGGTGACACCTACTGGCCAAGAGAAGAAAAGCTAATTCAAAGGAATATAAGAACTACATTTGAGAATTTGTTGCTAACTAACATATAAATTGGGGAGATCCTGTGCATAACTTTGGCTATGACAGAACTTGTGAAATAGTGCTCATTTAGAAACAGAGAAAACACTACAAGGTGGTGGTGATATGGGACACTTTATTAGTACTTTTATGATTACTTTATTTTTTCTTACTATTTGATTACTATATTTTTTTCTATCTAATTTATTAAGTAATGACAGCATTGATATTGTATGTGATTTAATTATAAATTCTGTTTGTTAGGATGTAGTGTAAGCCTAACAGGTTGTCCAGGCAATATATGTGTCCTATAACTGTAAATGAGTTCTGTAACTGTAAGATGTAATGCTGAGTAATTGTACTGATGAGTCATTGTAATTGACTGCTGACTGACTGCTGACTGCAATTATCATAATTGTACTGTTGAGCCATTGCACTGCTAACTCCACTTATCTTAAGTGGATAATTACTAGTGTAAACTGTATATAAGAAGAGAGCCGAGCTATAGTCATTGTTGAATGACTTGTTGGTTGGGACTGTTACTGTCGTGTGTGAAGAAGCTCTCATCGTAGATGGATCAACAGCATTGAATTGCTGTTCATTACCTACTGCTGTTTTGTATGGTAAGAAGATTTCTGTAACTCTGGACTGATTTGAATGGCTAAAGACTTGGATTGATTAAAAAGACTATGCAATTGTTTTTTCCACTACAAAGTAAAAGCTTTGTTAAACCAGTTTGTATGTATTGTATTCATTTGCTCTCAGTACCGTTTCTCTGTGCACTTGCTCTGCTGGTTAGTTAACACAACAATATCCTTAACATTGGTTATGGGCCCAGAGCCAACCAGAACTAACTAGAATTGTTCAGAGCAAAACTGAGAGTTACTGTGAATACTACAGAAAACTGTGTTTGTGAAATATAATCCAAGTGAAGATGGCACAAGAACAGTTATCGAATATTTCCATGATAACCTGGTTAGATGGAACAAACTATGTATCCTGGTCTACAAAATGCAATCTACTTCTGCGTAGAGAAGGACTTTGGGACGTAGTAATTAATCCAGCGGATGTAACAACATGGGATCCTGCTGATGATGAAGATGCGAAGAAAATAGCCAAATTTACCAGAGACAATGAACAAGCTTTTTGCATAATTGGACTGACACTGAGTGACCAGCAACTTGTCCATATTCGTGGCGAAGAATATGATAATATGTGGATAATTGGTGATTACAATGCGATTGTGAATAAAGAACTAAACTATAGGAATGATAGATCAAAGAAAAGTATCAGAAGAATACTACCTAATATATTTTTTTAAATGGTGGAAGAACTGTCTAAAGGATAGTTGGAGGGAAAGAAATGGGAACAAGAAACAATATACATATTACTCTGGCAGACGTCAATCTTGGTCGCAAATTGACATGGCATGGGTATCAACGGAATTAAATTTAGAAATTGAGGAAATTAATATTGATACAAATTCATGGGCAGATCACAATCCTATTATAATTAAATGGAAAGGACAAAAAAAATAAGGAGGTGGACCCTAAAAAAAACAATTCTAAAAAAAAATTAAAGATGGATGAACAAATGAGCTTGTTTTTTCAAAGTAATAAAAAGGAGGATACAAATAGTCAAAATCTGTGGGATACAGCCAAAGGTTATATGAGAGGAATAGCAATAACATACATGGCTAAAGATAATAAACAAAAAAGGCAACGACAGAAAAATCTAGAGGAGGAGTTTAGCAAATTGGAGAAAGAATTACAGGAAGAACCAAAAAAGCAGGAATTGAAACAGCAAATAGATATAACTAAACATAAATTGAATATCATTGAAAAGGAGAGTATGGTGCAGCAAATAAAAAATATCAAACAAAACTTTTTTGAGAATGCAAATAAGCCGTGACGTTGGTTGGTTTATAGATTAAAAAAGCAAAAGGAAAGAAGTCGAATTAGTAAATTATATAATGAGGAGGGAGAAGTAATATGTCAAAATGATGGGAAGAAAAAGGTGGCCTATGAGTTTTTAAAAAATTTATATGAGGATAAAGGAAAGATAGAGGAAGGTAAGATATTGCAATATCTGCAAAAAATAGGACTGCCAAAAATTCCGACGGAACATAAAGACTTATTAAATAATGAGATAACAGCATTTGAAGTATATGAGGCCATTAAAAAACAAAAAAGTAACAAAGCACCAGGTCCTGATGGGTTGCCGTCAGAAATTTATAAAAATCATCAGGAAATTCTAGGCCCATTGTTAGTAGAGGTATACAATGACATACTGAATGAAGCCAAGATACCAACATCATGGAGGGAAGCAACCATTACACTGATTTGGAAAATTGGAGGGAAATACAGTTATTTTTAATGGGTAGGATAGCTACCATTAAGATGAATATTTTACCGAAAATGTTGTTTCTATTTCAATGCATACCAATTCAGCTCAAAAAATATTTTTTTACAAATTTGGAAATATATATTTCAAAATTTATCTGGCAAGGGAAAAAACCGAGAATTAGATTAAAATTATTACAAGGTGCTAGAGAAAGAAGTGGATTCGACCTACCAGATTGGAGAAAATACTACCAAGCAGCAGTTTTGGTATGGATAAGTGAGTTGATGCATCTGAAAAATACAAGATTATTGGCACTAGAAGGTCATGATTTACAGACAGGATGGCATGCTACTTTATGGGAGGAAAAACATAAAGTTCATCAACACTTCCGGAGGCATTATATTAGGAGGGCTAAAGAAGCAATTATATGGAAATCACTAACTGGGTATTAACATTGGAAATGTACACCCATCCAAACTTTATTAAGTCAGGGGGAGTTGTTACCTATAAAGACATTTTGAATGAAAGTGGAGAATTGAAAGCGAGAAATATGTTAAAGGAAGAAGGAATTGACCTGGAATGGTGGGCATATCTCCAAATACAATCTAAATTTAGGAAAGATAAAAAAGAATGGGGTATAAAGCAAGAATTATCAGAATTAGATAAGATTTTATTAAGTAGGGAAGGTAAGACCATAAGTAAATTATATTGCTATTTGTTGGAACAAGATATGATTGAGAAACAAGTCAAAGAAACGATGATAATTTGGAGTAAATATTTGAGACATAGTATCGATTTGGACAATTGGCAAACTCTATGGGGAAAAAAATTAAAAATTACGTTAGCAACCTCATATAAGGAAAATTTATACAAGATGTTTTATAGGTGGCATCTCCCACCCCTCCGCCCCCCAAGATTAGCACAAATCAATAAGTGAAATTCTTCAGCTTGTTGGAAGTGTAAGACGCCTTCAGGGGATTTCTACTATATGTGGTGGGAATGCTCAAAGGCAAAAAAATATTGGAATTTAATAAAGAGTCAGCTTGAAGAAATTTTATTAATAAATATAGAAGTCAAGCCAGTATTTTTCCTTTTGGGAATGACAGAGGGTAAATATAAAAAAGATATAAATTATCTATTATTGCATATACTCACAGCGGCACGGATAGCCTTTGCTCAAAAGTGGAAAGAGAAAGATTCCCCAACTGAAGAAGAAATATTACTAAAAATTCTTAACTGCGCAGAAATGGACAGCCTTACCTAGGAGCTCAAGGATAAATATGAAACACAGTACAATATAATCTGTAAAAAAATTTACGAATGGCTAGATAAAAGGAGGATAGCTGAGACAAGGGTGTAGTGTTGGATGAGAAATATATATGTTATGACGGATAAATATGTATGTAAATTGCAGAAATAGGTACAGGTATAAATTAATATTCTCCTGGCTGGGTCTGGCCAGGAGTGGCACCGGCAGGCAATGGGGTGCATGTGCGCAAGCGGAACAGGGCAGCAGCCGTGTACACGGACCCCATTACCTGCTGGTGCCACTTGTGGCTGGACCTGGCCAGGAGAATGGCAGCAGCCAGAGGGATGGCTTCGCAGTAGAGCTGCTGAGAAGGCAGCCAAAAATGACCACCGGAGACTGGAGGCTGGAGGCTTCTCAGCGCAAAAGGCAGCCTCCCCTCGCCATGCCCCCCCCAAAGTGTGAAGGCAGGTGAGCGAGGTGGGTGGTGAGCAGGCGGCGGCTCCAGGGCAAGGCCACAGCCAGGGAGTGGTGCATTCCCCGACCTGGTTGAGGCAGGCGGTGAGTGGGTGGCGGCTCCGGGGCCCCAGGGAATGGTGCATCCCTGGGCCCCGGCCCCCAACCCAAGCTGAAGGGCAATTGGGTGGCATGCATTGCTTACCTTTAGTGAGCTGAGCAGAGCTGGCGAGACGATTAGCTGGGCCATGTGGCAAAGGCAACATATATAGGGCAGGGGGATGGGCAGGACAAGCAGCAAGCAGCCAGAAGGGGCAAGCGGTGACCGGGGGGCATGGCCAGGGTCAGTCAGAGGTAGTATTTACCAGTTTGGTGAACCAATTCAAATCACTGCTACCAGTTCACCTGAATTGGTCCAAACCGGTCGAATACCACCCCTGATTACAGGCCACTTGGCAACCAGTCATGAAGGGGATTTGATTGCCAAATACCCAGATAACAATCAAGTAACAAGGGGGCACTGCAACAGCCATAAGTTTGGATCATTAAACATAGCTGTAAAAATGAAACATTCCAGCGTCAGAGTATTCCAAAACTCTCAGCAACAGTTTTATCTGGGTTGAGCCCATCAAAATCTGGTGAGAGATCAGGAAGAACCAGTATGACTGAATTACCCTCATCTCAGTTCAGTCAGAGGTCATGTGTCAGTCAGGCCAATGATCTCTGTGCATTATGTCCAGATCCAAAATCTGACTGAAAGAAATCCAAATAAACTGTTTCCTCTAGGACCCTATGTAATGACAACCTTCTCAAAAATCTTCCTTGTTTCAGAGACTGTTCCAAAATGCTTAAGTACAGATGGATCCAGTGAAGTCTTCTTAAAAACAGTAGGAAAACTGCTATGATTACTTTCAGTTTTATTTGTTCTTTGAATCAATTACTATCTGTTTATTAGTATATCAATTCAAGGTTTGAACCTCCTTCTGAGTTTGAAGATTTTTGGAATGCTTTCCTTTATTTCCCCAAATCTGTTTCTTTCTTTGATGTTGTTACAGATCTTATAATACTGTTTCTTGTCTCTTCTAAACCTTATTTAAATTTCTTTGTTAGGTTTCTGTCCTAACATCTTTGTCTTTCTTGGTTCTGGCTTCTTTTCTGGGAAAGTTCTATTTTTTATTCTATGGAATTGTTTGTTCCACAGTTCCTTGGATTTTCTGGGCTTCAAAGCAATTCTGGATGTTCTCCTTTCAAATGCTACAGTTAGTCCCTGATCACATCTTTGTTCTTATAATTCTTCTACTTCCTTGTATCAATGATATGGTCAGTTCAATTTCTGCATAATCTATCTGGGTGTGTCTATATTTTTTTAACTTTTGCAACCCAGTATACATAACAGCACATTTTGCTTCCACATTTTATTGACTATTCAAATCGCAATTTGACCATAAAACCTATTGACCACCTCTTTTTCTGCATCAGTTTTGGGAACATAAACTTTGATAATCAGAATATTAAATTCTTAATAATAGGTCTAATTAATATTATTTAGTCATTGGTTGCAGTATAGCCAAGTACTGCTCTTGTTCTATTCTTCGGGACTATGAAGGCAACAGTCTTATTTCTCTGTTTTATTAAAAACCTTGTTACAGAAAGTTACAGTATACTTTGTAAAATCAGTATGTAAGTTGTTCATATCATTCCTACAATTTTAGTAAGTCGATGCAACACCCAGCTGACCTTGGCTAAACTCAAGAAAGTTGAACTGTGAGTACATAGATGAGGGACCATCAAGACATCCCATGCTTATAAAATAGATTGTGAAGATAAAAATACCTCACAAAATTAAAGGACTGGAAAAGCACATCTATACTGAGAAAATTTTCTGATTAAACAAATAAAGACATGTTCTTGAAAAATCCAAGCAGATCTTTAGCATTTACTGCTTAATTGCTCTATGAGCTTCTCAGGACACAACAGGAGTTCCTTGTGCTCCATCATTTTCAGCTACAGTATGTAGGTTTGCAAACTATAGTTCCCCTAAGTTTATTTTGTTGAAGGTTGCAAGGATTTCCCTCTTCCAATCCCCTCATATTTCAATTCTCTCAGATTATTCATTCAGATACATAAGATAAAGATCTGGGTTTTCATATGATATAATCCGTTCCCACTCCCAAAACACATGCTAAATTGACACCTTTCTCAAAGATTTGAATTATAGAATGTAAGGATTGGGAAGGACTTTGGTGTAGGAAGATCATGTGATTCCTTCCAACCTCACAAAGTGTGACACTGCAGGTGTTGCAATAGAAACAGGATAAAAGAATCCACCTAATGGTTGTTAAACTGACAAGGCCATTCCACTTTGGATTAGAGAGCTCTAGTACAAAGTAATATTTGATCATTTATGAATAGGACTATCCAGTTATCAGTTATAATTTCTGTATTTCAAACATATTACTTCTATCCAATTGTTAACCCCTGTACAATATTAGACTTTCTATTTCTAAAGTTACCAACAATATATTAACAAGATAAAAACTTCCCAAACTTACAAATAATGTTCTGTGTAATCTAGTAGATTAATATATTTTTAACATTTGCAATTTATGCTTGCCATAAACATTGTCACAAAAAGAGGCATTACATTGATAACTGATTCATTAACTAACAAAACTATCAACAATAGAAAAATCATTCATTATTGTTCACATATGTTACTGTCAAGTAAATGACAAACTTTTTTGAACCTTTCTATAGCTTCTCAAATTAGAAAAATATTTTATCTACAAAAAAAAGGATTCATGATTTGTAATTCAATATATTTTCCATGAGTGTCTAAACCTAAAAATTCAAAAACAATATTGTCCCAAGAGTAATTGTAAATTATAAGCATGGAAATAGGATACTAAGTGGATGACAAGAACTCTAAGAGCTGGACTCACCTTTTTAGCAGAATCTGGGGGCACATCCACCCCATTGATAAGTTCCCCATTATCTGCAAAGACAGGAATATTGGGACTGAAAATCATGAGATCGCTCTTCACACCAGCCTCTGCACTCACACCTGCCAGAATATGGCTGTGGCGATTGGAATAGGACCAGCTGCCTACTTCGCTGGCACACACCAGGGTGGCCATGCCAGGGCCATACACCATAGGTTCCTTTTCCTTGCAGTGGCATCGCAGGGCCACATAGATGAGAGTGGCCAACAAGAAGAGGCTGGAAACAGAGCAGATGGCAATGATCAGATAGACGTTGATTGAGTCCACCAGGGGCACAAAGTTTTCCCCTGACCTTTGAAGATTAATATCCATTTTCATTGTCTGACCATTTGTCACAAGTGACACACTCAAGGTGGCTGTAGCTGACAGTTGAGGTTTTCCATGGTCCTTCACAAGAACCAAAACACTGTGCATTTTGCTTCCTTCTGATTCTTCTAGAGAATATTTGGTACTCACCTCACCACTATACTGCCCCACAGACCATGGACTATTGCTTTCTTCAACCAATTCATACTTTAGCCATGCATTGTATCCAGAA
The DNA here is from genome assembly GCA_012654045.1 of Ptyas mucosa. Lineage (NCBI taxonomy): Eukaryota > Metazoa > Chordata > Lepidosauria > Squamata > Colubridae > Ptyas > Ptyas mucosa. The sequence goes on along the minus strand of WNWU01000057.1, from coordinate 12,394,425 downwards.
TCTGCATCCAAGGCATGGACCTTGCCTACAATATGCCCAGGCATCATGGGGACCACTAGAAGAATCAGGTTCTCTTCTGATGACCTTGACAGAGCAGGTGCATTGTCATTCTCATCCATCACAAAGACTTGAACAGTCGCATTGCCACACAAGGAGGGCATTCCAGCATCCTTGGCTCTCACCTGGAACTCCAGCAGTTTCAACTCCTCATAGTCCAAGGACTGCAAAGCATAAAGTTTCCCACTCTCTGAATGGACAGAGATGTAGCTTGACAATGGCCAGAGCTTCTCATCTATCCAATAGGTGATCAGGGCATTCTCAGCTATATCTGGGTCCCCAGCAGACATTGTGAAGATGTGAGCACCAGGGGGATTGTTCTCCTTCACAAAGACTGTGTAGGAGGACTGTGTGAAAGCCGGAGCATTGTCATTTATGTCACTAATAGGCACTAAAATGGTGAGACTAGAAGACAGTGGTGGAACGCCCTGATCTTCAACGGTCACAACCATCCTGTACTCAGCCACCTGCTCTCGATCTAGGATTGCACCAACGATCAGGGAGTAGTAATTCTTGAATGTAGATTCAAGTTTGAAGGGTACACCAGTGGGCCAGAGGAAACACTTTATCTGTCCATTGATTCCAGAATCCTTGTCAGAAGCACTGATTATGGCTACCACAGTCCCTGGAGGGGAGTTCTCTGGCAATGGCACAGAGAGAGAATTCACAGATAATTCTGGAATGTTGTCATTCATGTCCAAAACCTCAATGAGAACTTTACAGTGTCCTGATAATTGAGGACTGCCTTTATCTTCTGCTATAATTGGAAGCTCATAGAACTTACAGTCTTCGTAATCCAATTTTCCAATCATTCTGATTTCCCCACTATCAGAATTTATACTAAATATCTTTGTGACATGTGGAGGTGCTTTATTACTAAAAAAATAAGATATTTCTCTATTAATCCCTTCATCTAAGTCTGCAGCATTCAGAGCAATAACTAACGACTCACTAGCTGTATTTTCTAGTAACTTTACCCTATAAGCAGATTGATTAAACACAGGAGGATTGTCATTGACATCCAGCACATTGATGACTAGCTGAACAGTTCCTGTGAGTTTTGGTTCACCCCCATCAGTGGCTGTCAGTACTAAACGATGCACAGGGCTCTCCTCTCTGTCAAGTGGAACCTTCAATACAAGTACTACAGATTTACTCTCATCTTCATTATTTTCTGAATCAAGAATAAAATGGTTGCTTGGGCTGAGTTTGTAAGTTAACAGAGTGTTAGTACCAATATCTGCATCAGAGGCACCCTCTAAAGGGAATCGGGTACCAGATGCTGTTATAAACTCTGCTATGCTCAGGATCTGTTCCCTGGCTGAGAAAATGGGAGCATTGTCATTCATGTCTTTGACTTCAACTTCCACATGGAAGAATTTAAGAGGTTTCTCCACAATCACCTCCAGATGAAGGACACAGTCTGCATTCTTGGCACACAGCTCCTCCCTGTCTATCCGGGAATTTACAAACAAGATCCCATTCTGCAGGTTTACCTCAAAATAGTCCTTCTCTCCTTTGGACAGCATCCGGAACATCCGAGGCAACAGCTCGCTCACCTCCAACCCCAGATCCTGGGCGATGCGGCCCACAAAGGTGCCCTGCTGGGATTCCTCCAGCACAGAATAATGGAGCTGGCCGCTCCCCATTTTCCAGGCAGTGTGGAGCAGAAGCAGCTGCAGCAGCCCCTTCGGCCAGGTAAGCATTGCAGACACTGGCACAACACCAGCAAGCTCTTCTCTTTTTCTCTAAATATCTTGTCTCAAAGGTGTCAGGAGCAGAGACCATCTACCCCAGTCATACTGGCAATGCATTCATGGTTGAATCTTGGCTTGTTGAGCTTTCTCTGTTGTTCGAGATTTCCCTTGTGGATCTGACTGGCAGAAGTGCCTGTCCCTTTAAGGGAGGGGCTCTGCATTTTCAGTTTCATTTAGAGAGTTTCCTTAGGAAACAGCGACCTCTTGTGATCAAATTTCAAATTGGATATAAATCAAACCAATAAGTAAGTAAGTAAGTAAGTAAGTAAGTAAGTAAGTAAGTAAGTAA
>WNWU01000057.1:12381052-12392312 GCA_012654045.1 Ptyas mucosa | reverse complement strand
TAAGTAAGTAAGTAAGTAAGTAAGTAAGTAAGTAAGTAAGTAAGTAAACAAACTAACTAACTAACTAACTAACTAATTAACTCATAATGGTATTCCGATGCTATGAAAGCAGAAGTACTTTTCTAGTTTTATTTCTGAATTTGGCTGGATATGCAACTCCTGAACCTTTTAGCCAAATGACAAGTAGGTCAAGTTCTCAAAACTCATGTGATGTCTGGTTTAACTGGTTTGTTCCAGAATTAGATAACATGTTGCAATAAATCTAACCCATGTATTTCTTATGACCCCTATTTAATTTCATACTAAATCTTTTTAGAAGAAAAAGATACTGAAATTCAAACATTTACTCTTTTATTTAATTTAATTTAATTTTATTTAACTTTTCATAGCTCAGAAGAAAACAGTAGCAAATTTATAGCTGGCTGACAAATCGTACTCAATGATACTTATTCTGCATCGCTTTTTTACTTTCATAGATTTTTATCACTTTTTTCCACAACTTATTTTCAGATGTTTAACATGTGCTCTTCTGTACTAAATCTTTTGAGAAGGAAAAGATACTGGAATTCAAACATTTAGTCTTTTTTATTTCATTTCAAGTGACTTAATGAATCTGTCGCTAAATAGCCTCACATAAAAAATTTTCATTGCTTTTTTTCCTTTATACACACACACCTACAGACACACTAAACATCTAAACATCATAAAGGAGTTTGTACTTTAACTTTTCATAGCTCAGAAGAAAACAGTAGCAAATTTATAGCTGGCTGACAAATCGTACTCAATGATACTTATTCTGCATCGCTTTTTTACTTTCATAGATTTTTTATCACTTTTTTCCACAACTTATTTTCAGATGTTTAACATGTACTCTTCTGTACTAAATCTTTTGAGAAGGAAAAGATACTGGAATTCAAACATTTAGTCTTTTTTATCTCATTTCAAGTGACTTAATGAGTTTGTCATTAAATAACTTCACATAAAAAAAATCATTGGATTTTTTTTTTGTTTATACACACACACGTACAAAGACGTTGAACATCTAACCACAATAAGGAATTTGTAGCTTTCCTTTTCATAGCTCAGAAGAAAATAGTAGCAAATCTATTAACCTCATTAGGCTGGGTGGGTGGGATTCATGAAGTCAGAACCCATTGCACTATTTCCTCCCTCCTGGGACCAAGAAAAAAGGTTTCTTCTGTATGATATTCCTTTAGCTTCTTTAAGGATGCTATTAAATGCACCCTCAATCAAGTCTTCTTATCTCAAGGTTGAACACATTTTTCAATTTCTCTTTTCTTTCCACACCCATAATCCTTAGTGCCCTTATTAGCACTCTTTTGAATTTATCATAAACTATATTGCCCAACATTGGATATAGTGCTTGGGAGGGCTTTAAATGTAATGCAATTATTACTTTCTATACTTTAGAAAATATATTTATTTTGATGCAGAATAAACTTTCGTTTCCTTTTTGGGAGGAAGATACCTGGCATTGAAACAACTGTGTGGTACTATACTACATGTGAAAAGTATGCCAAGAGTCAGTGTTGGTAATTATGTTAACATTCAACAATCAGTTTCAAGGCCACAACCAGCTACACAAAGAATTTGTTAATTCATGAGAAGGGGGAAACTAAGCATCTGAATCACTGCAGATAGAAGACCAACTTACATTATAGGCAGTCAGCTGTTTCATCTGGCTTAATTATTACCTGCAATGAAATTTTTTATCTGGCTGAACCAGGTTTGTGACATTTGTGTGGAATCCTAACCACAAAAATATTTTTTTGGGGTTAAGTTATTGCCTTTATCTTGTTTAAATTAGCAGCTTATAGTAATATTAAGATATTAAGAAAAAAGGAAAAGAAAAACCATCCCACTCATCCACAATGAAACATCTTGTTTGAGTTGAACTGTAGAACCATGATTTTTCTTCCTATCTCACAACTGAAGATGGCAGAAAAATTAACACAGAAGGGAAGTTGCACAGAGTTGCTTATCTCTTTAAAAACTATTTCTCATTATTTACGGTCTTTTAAAAGGACAGAATTAATGCACATAAAAACTGCAGCAAATAAAGAGGGAAAAAATAACTCAACTTGAAATTTCTGACAGACAGTGCAGCCTCATTGAACAAATGTTGATATATTTATTCAATGAGGGCATATATTTCAACTTGACTTGCAAGTAAGGAGGGAAATCCTGTACTATACTATTTTTTCCAAACTGTTCTACAGTGTTAAGGGGGTTTTTTTTGCTGTTTTGTTTCTTCCAAATTTTTCATTATATTATTCTTAATTTTCTTATACATTTTTCTTACACATTTATTTATTTAAACTATTGAAAATAGTTTATCTCAAGTACATAAAAGTTCTTTTCCTCCTTTTTTACCTATGCTTATGAAAATATTTTTTCTATGCTCAATGTTGTCAATACATGTTTTCTAAACTGAGCAATTTAAAATCTTTTTTTTTAAACCACAGGGAACTAATGTTTTTCATCATGAGGAAGAACTTTCATCTAAAAGATGGGTTGGTCAAATAGTTAACAGGGATTTCAAAATCCATCAGTGGCATAATAAATTTGATTCACAGTTTGTGGTAGAACAAGAAATAAGAGATCTGGGAGGAAGCAATGATTTAATGATCAGATTTTCTTCATAATGTATGGTACTGTAGGAAGAAATATCCTTCTGGGTTCTGCTCCAAGTGGGGAAACAGACACTGGAAACATGGAGGCTGCTTGGAAAGATGGTTTAATGGTGGACAGGATCTCATGGCTTGAGTTCCTGAACAGAAAAAAAGGGCAGATACAGTAAATCCTCGGATTTTTATGCTCTCTCTGGCTTTGAAATTCCTGGGGCCCAGAAAGGGTATCCTGATTGGTTGTCAGACTTCCAGGGGGTGGGGGTCTTAGCTAGCCTTGCTGGCTGATGGTCACATGTACTTCTCAGGTCACATGCTTCCTAGATCACATGTGGTGAGTTTCTGCTGCTATTGTGTAGAGGGCTAATCCTATCTTTGTTGGATCTTTGGCAATTCCTACTATGGCTCTGCCTGAAGGAGGTAGATCTTTGTTATGTAGAATAGACTGGCCCAGGCCTTAATGGCCCATTGACAAAGGGTGGGGGCAGGAAGATGGGAGCTGCTTCAAAACATGCTTATCCATTTCTCATCCAGGGAAATATAATATTCTGCCTTTTTTAATATTTCCCAAAAATATCTCATTCCTCTAGGAAAGGGGTGGGTGCTAGCTTCCTACAATACTTCATAATGTATGGTATGAGTCACTGGTTGGATTTGCAGACCACCAGAAGTTGCTGGGAGAGCAAGGAGTTACTCACTGAATTTGTACCTTTACTTTTCATAGCTCGGGAGAAAACAGCAGCCAATTTATTAACTTCATTAGCCGGGGGGGGGGAAATTCATGAACTCAATCACCACTAATTAATCCTGAATCAAGAGGATCTATCGGGTTTTTTTTTAATACAAGCCTTTATTGTAGTTTTTGTTTGCTCAGATAAAGTAGCCCAGGTATAGAAATCATCTGAATGTTTGTCCATGCATGTAACATAGTAATTGGCCACTGCTCTATTTCTTCACCCTTGGGACAAAGAAAACAAAGTTTCTTCTGTATGATATTTGTTGTGTTCTGTTACATTTTGGCGGGAATTTCGAACAAGGGAATAATTCCTGATTGGCTGACAGCCTCTCCAGAACTGTATATAAGGAGGGCTGCAGCCTCAGTCCTTTGCTGAAGTCTCACTGTATAATAAAGAGCTGTTGTCACATGCCTGCTTGTGCCTTCATTAATTCCCAAGCCACCACATTGGCGATGAAAGTGGGATAGAGTCACAAGAGGCGGCCCAGTGAGACACGAGCTTCAGCTAGGCTACGAGGCGAACAAGAGTAGGCATACCGAACATGTCTGCCTACGTTCTGCCCAAGCCTTTTGACCCGGCCCGCGAAAAATGGGCTTCATACATGACTTGGTTCGAGTGCTCGCTCGAAGCCAGCGATATGCAGGGGCTCTCTGCAAACCGAAAAAGAGCCCTCTTCCTGAGCCACTGCGGACCGGACGTGTTCGAGATGGCAGAGTCACTCAGCGAGCCAACGCCGGTCCAGACTGTCCCCTGGGACACCCTGATGATGACCCTTCAGGCTCACTACGCTCCCGTGCCCTCCACGTTTGTGCAACAGTACCAGTTCCGACAGCGCATCCAACGGGAGGGAGAGCTGGTCAGCGCCTATATGGCGAGCCTCCGCAAAGCCACGACCCACTGCAACTACAGAGATCTAGACGATGCATTGCTAGAGCAACTGATCTGTAGTGTTCGCGACACAAGACTACAGAGGCGGCTGCTCGCGAAACCGGACCTGACACTTTCAGGCACCCTAGACGAGGCCAGGGCTCACGAAGCCTCCACGAAAGCCACGGAAGCCCTGCAGCGCCCATTGACCAGCAAGGACAGTTCCAAGTCCACAGAGAGGATGCCCGATCCAGCTCGGAGGCTGACTCAGACGAGGACGTTTTCTGGACGGAAAAACGGAAAGACTCAGACAGCCCCCGACAAAGCTGCCGGAGTTGTGGCGGAAACCATGATAGACTGTCGTGCAAATACAAGGAGGCCATTTGCAGACGTTGCAATAAGAAGGGGCATTTGGCGCGAGTCTGTAGGGCCGCTCTGCCCAGAAAACACCAACCACGTGACCACCAAAACCAACCAGAATCGACGCGCCAAAAACAACCAACCAAAGATGGCGGCGCAAAGCACCGGTGCGAAATCCAACCGCGAGACGGCTACAGCACACACGTTGACCAGGCCAGCACGGTGGTCGAGGACAAGGTCTCCACAATCGTTGAAATCGACGGCAGACCCTGTGAAATGGAAATTGACACCAGATCGGCTCTTTCCATAATGTCGTGGGCGACCCTGAAGTCAATTCTACCATCGTTTCAAAAGGACCAGCTCGCAAGGCAAAGGCTGCAGATTCCCGATTACCAGGGCAACCGAGTTCCTGTCGAAGGTGTTGGCATGTTCCGAGTAACCTACGGTGGCTACGAAAGAACCTTACCACTGACCGTTGTGACCAGACAGCTGCCCAGCCTTTTGGGCATGGGGTGGTTCCGAGCCCTTGGCATGGGGTGGTTCCGAGCCCTTGGCATGGGCTTCACCAGCATCCACAGCATGCTCAAGTCACCTCTAAAGGACAGCCTCCTGACCAAGTTCCAGGACGTCTTTTCGGATTCCTTGGGCAAGTATGTGGGGACCCCTATTTCTCTAAATATAGACCCCAATGTGCCCCAGGTCAGGTTAAAGGCTCGAAGAGTTCCCTTTGCATTACGGCCAAAGATAGACATTGAACTGGACAAATTGATTAAGCAGGGAGTGTTGGTCCCTGTTGACCATGCTAAATGGGAGACCCCCATAGTCACCCCACTAAAATCGGACGGGTCGGTCAGAATTTGCGCCGACTACAAGTGCACAATCAATAAGGCTTTGCAGCCGAGCGCCTAGCCGGTGCCGATTGTGCACCATCTACTACACTCCCTGGGGCCAGGCAAAATTTTTGCAAAATTAGACTTGGCGCAAGCCTATCAACAATTACCAGTTGACGATGCCACAGCAGAGGCACAGACAATTGTGACACATAGGGGGGCGTTCAAATGCACCCGGCTCCAGTTCGGAGTTAGTGTCGCTCCGGGGCTCTTTCAGAGCACTATGGAGCGCCTGTTGCAGGGCCTTCCAGGGGTGGTGCCCTACTTTGACGATGTTTTGATTAGCGCCCAGACCAAACAACAACTGGGAGACAGAGTGAGGAGCGTTCTGTCCCGATTCAGGGGAGCGGGACTCAAATTAAAGAAAAGCAAATGTATGTTCGCTGTCCCCTCCGTCGAGTTCCTGGGCTATAAGATCGATGGCGCAGGCATCCAACCCACGGAAAGTAAGGTTAGGGCTATCAGGAATGCGCCCACCCCAAAATCCAAAGAAGAACTCCAAGCCTTCCTTGGACTGCTAAATTTCTATGCAATGTTCTTAAAGGACAAGGCCACCGTGGCTGACCCACTTCACAAACTTTTGGGAAAGAACGCACCGTGGGTTTGGGGGAAACCAGAGTCTGCTGCGTTCGAAGCTGTAAAGAGACTGCTAGCGGAAGATAGTTTCCTTATACAGTATAACGCTAAATTGCCACTCGTCTTAGTTTGTGACGCTTCTCCGTTTGGAGTTGGCGCCGTTTTGGGCCATAGACTGCCAAATGGCCTAGAGGCGCCCATAGCATACTACTCCCGCACTCTGTCTAGCACTGAACGGAATTATAGCCAGCTAGACAGAGAGGTATTGGCTGCAATTGCGGGAGTGAAGAAATTCCACGAATATCTCTATGGCAGGACATTCGAGTTGGTTACTGACCATCGGCTGCTGCTAGGACTATTGGCCGGAGACAAGCCCACCCCCGCTGCTCTCTCTCCGTGTATGACTAGATGGACTATTTTTCTGTCTGCATATTCCTACAAACTGGTTCACCGCCCCGGGCGAGCCCTGGGCCATGCAGACGCCCTCAGCCATTGCCCCCTTTCCGAGCTGCTGAACGACCCGACACCGGAGGCCCCTGTCCTTTTGCTGGACGCTCTGACTCTGGGTCCCATTTCCTCTAGTGAGGTGGCCAGGGCTGGGTTTTGAAGGGGTGGCTGCCCAAGGTGGACGGAGGGGATTTTCAAACGTTTGTCAATAAGCGTAATGAATTGTTCATGCAGGGGGGATGTTTACTGTGGGGTGATAGAGTTGTTGTGTCATCCAAGCTGCGCACCAGGGTTCTGGAGTTACTTCATGAGGGGCACCCAGGCATAGTTAGGATTAAGAGCCTAGCTCGAGGCTACGTCTGGTGGCCCAATATGGACCAAGACATCTCTCAGTGGGTAGGGACATGCACGCCCTGCCAGAAATCTCGCCCCGATCCCCCGGTTGCCCCAATCCGAGAGTGGGAAAAGCCAAAAGGCCCACATCGACTTCGCAGGGCCATTTCATGGCCAAACATTCTTGATAGTAGTCGATGCATACTCTAAGTGGCTTGAGATCATTCTCATGTCTTCGACCACGTCCGAAGCGGTTATCAGGGCCCTTCAGAAGTTATTTGTCACACACGGCCTTCCGGATACTCTGGTATCCGACAATGGCTCTCAGTTTATGGCCACCCAGTCCGAGGGTTACCTGGCTGAGCTGGGCATTTGCCATGCCCTCTCAGCCCCTTTCCATCCGGCTTCGAATGGCCTTGCTGAACGGTTCGTGAGGACGGCCAAGGAAGCCCTGTCCAGGTTAGATAATGGTGACTGGCAAGCCAGGATAGATCAATTTTTAGCGGTTCAGCACGCCACACCATGCACAGCTACAGGGAGAAGCCCTGCAGAGCTATTCATGGGGAGGAAACTTAGGTGCATCTTAGACAGGCTTCACCCGAACTACTCCCACGATAGTTTTAAGGGTGAAATCACGGGACTGAGACAATTCCAAGTCGGGGACTCAGTATACGCCCAAAACTATGCAAACGGCCCACTATGGGTCACAGGAACAATTACTGGGGTAACTGGCCCAAAGTCCTACACTGTAGATGTCGGGGTTGACAAAATTTGGAAACGCCACATAGACCAGCTCAGGAGAAGGGTAATTAGCGAGGTCGAGCACAAGTCAGAACTCACTGACCCTAACCACGACAACTTCTCTAAAACAGCTAACTCAAACCCGTTTCCGAAGGAATACTTACCTGAGAAACCTTCGGTCCAGCGCTGCCCCAGTGAGCCGACACTCCCAACCGGGGATAGCCACGCCCCGGATCAAATCCAGGAGGTTCCATTGGCGGAGCCGGGAGAGACAGAGGGTCCCTCCGATCGGCTCGATGCCTTACCAAAGACTGATCTGCGCAGGTCAGCCTGGACGAGAACACGCCCAAGGCACCTGCGAGATTTTGTTTGTACATATGTAAATATTTGAGTGTAAATGCCTTCTGGGAGGGGAGGGGTGTTGTGTTCTGTTACATTTTGGCGGGAATTTCGAACAAGGGAATAATTCCTGATTGGCTGACAGCCTCTCCAGAACTGTATATAAGGAGGGCTGCAGCCTCAGTCCTTTGCTGAAGTCTCACTGTATAATAAAGAGCTGTTGTCACATGCCTGCTTGTGCCTTCATTAATTCCCAAGCCACCACAATATTCCTTCAGCTTCTTTAAGGATGCTGTCAATCAAGTCTTCTTATCCCAAGGTTGAACCCATTTTTCAATTTCTCTTTTCTTTCCACACCCATAATCCTTACTGTTCTTATTAGCACTTCTTTGAATTTATCATAAACTATATTGCCCAACATTGGATATAGTATTTGAGAGGGCTTTAAATGTAACGCAATTATACTTCAGAAAATATATTTACTTTGATGCAGAAGAAACTTTCATTTACCTTTTTGACTAGAAAACTACCTGGCACTAAAACAACTGTGTGGTATTCTACCAGATGTGAAAAGAAATTCAGTCATACTCAGAATCTGTTACCTGGGAGGATTGTCATTCATGTCTTTGACTTCAGTCTCCACATGGAAGAACCTCAGAGGTTTCTCCACAATCACCTCCAGATGAAGGACACAGTCTGCATTCTTGGCACACAGCTCCTCCCTGTCTATCCAGGAATTTACAAACAAGATCCCATTCTGCAGGCTTACCTCAAAACTGGAAAAGAGCTGATGTGATACCAATCTATAAAAAGGGGGGGGATATGGATCCAAGAAATTATAGGCTAATCATCTTTAGACCAATACCTGAATAAATATTGGAAAAGATAATTAGGCGGAGGATTTGTGCGCGCTAGAAATGAACAAAGTAATTACTAGAAGCCAGAATAGGTTGGTTAAAAGCAGTTCATGCCAGACAAACCTTATTGCCTTCTTTGATCAAGTGATTAAATTACTGGACCAGTGATATGCTTTGGACATACTATAGCAGTGATGGCTAACCTTTTTGTTGTCGCGTGCCAAAAGCGTGGGGAGCATGGGGGGGGGGTTGCATACCCATAATTCAATGTGCCCCGACCCCCATGCATGCATACGTGATCCCCCCGCTTTTGGCACTTGATGGCCCAGTGGGCCCAGTAGGTCCATTTTTTGCCTCCTCAGGCTCCAGAGGCTTTCTTGGAGCCTGGGGAGGGCAAAAACAGCCTTCCCCTCCCCACTCAGAAGCCCTCCGGAGGCCGGAAATGGCCCATTTCCTGACTTCCAGTGGGCCCGGAAGGCCCGAAAATCAGCTGGCTGGTGCATGCATGCATGCTGGAGCTGAGCTAGGGCAATGCTCATGTGCCCACAGATATGGCTCCACGTGCCACCTGTGGCACACATGCCATAGGTTCACCATCACGGTACTATAGTATTCTTGGGCATGTGAGAAAGATCTAGGTGTCCTAGTGGACCACCATTTAAATATGAGCAGGCCAGTGGTGGGTTGCTCCCGGTTCGGTCTGGTTCTTGCAAACCAGTAGTAATGGCGGTGGGAGGCTCCGCTCACCCGTCCCGACATCATCACTGATGATCTGCGCATGCGCAGAAACAGGCTGCCAAAAATCCAATGCAGTCCTAGGCTGAATTAACAGAGGGATAACATCAAGATCACAAGAAGTGATAATGCTACTTTATAATGCACTAGTGAAACCAGACTTTGAATACTGCAAACAGTTCTAGTCATCCTGATACAAAAAAGTTGCTGAGACCCCAGAAAGTATACAGAGAAGAGTAACAAAGATGATAACAGGTCTGGAGGTTAAATTGTACAATGAACAGTTGAGGGAGGTAGCTATGATTAGGCTATCAAAGCAAATTGGGGGGGACATAGTAACTGCCTTCTAGTACTTGAAGGCATATTGCAGAAAAGAGGGGATTGATTTATTCTGCAAAGCACCAGAGGCAGGATAAGAAGCAATAGGTGGAAGCTTATTAAACAAATCCAACCTAAAAGGATAAATTTTCTGGAATAGAAATGATGATGAGATGATGACCAGACCATGACTGTGATTAAGATATTTACAGGTAATAACTAGCACCTTGGATTGCAGCAGTCCTCATGCAAGGTAACCAAAGTATGAGCAATTTTCTGAAGAACTTTCCAATCCAGGTGTGATGTCTCCCTTGGACGACTACCCAGATTCTTCCTCAGCTCAAGGGAGGATGAGATTATTCCTGGCACGTCAGGAACTAAAGGCTTCAGCTGGGGAAGTCTTGCAGGAGCAGATGGCCAGTGAACAGGAGGAGGAACTGTCTTCTGTATCTGATCTGAGAGCACACAATGCAGAGAAAAGGCAGGAGCAACGGAGGTCAGCCAGCCTACTAGGGAGGAAAAGGCCCTGCCTGTCTTGATGGGCTGTACCAGAAAGCTGGCTATTTATGACAGCAGGCAGAGAGAGACATTGCTGGGAACAACATGTTGGTTTGCTGGCTGTTTGTTTGATCATCGTGCTTCCTGTTTTACCATGTTTGGAATTGTGCCTTGGACTCTCTGAACTTTTCTTGCCAAGTGAGTTTTCATGTGTGTATTTAAGTTTTGCCTGGTGGATTTAAGTTTGTTTGGTGGAGCTATTTGTTTGAGCAACTTTCACTTGTTTTATGGTGATGGACTATTGACCGGGATGGTATTCACTTACCTTCGTTACTGATTCGCAAATGTGAGCGTGCATGCACAGAGCATCAAATTCGTGGATAAATGGGATATGATTACATGCAGGTGGGCAGAGCTACCCACAGCCACCCCTACCAGTTTGCCCAAACCAGAGAGAACTGGTTGAATACCCCCACTGCTCTTTATCCATTGCTTTGTGGATTAATCCTGGCCTGCTTGTGGCTGGACTTATTTGGGACAATTCTGAGTCTTGGCGAAGGGGAATTGCTGGGGAACATTAATAAACTCACTAAACCACAGTTTCATTTCCTGAGCAGGGAGACATTCGCATGCCACCAGCACTAGACCCATGGCATATCTCCCAGGGTCTCTCCCTGTGAGGTACTCTGCATTCCTTATCTTACTACCAGTTTCTCTACTGTGGGGCTGAAAATCCTCCATAGCTAAAAATCCTACTTGGTTTTTGGGATGGACCTTTTTCAGCCAGTCTCAGAAATAAGAGGGAGTCCTCTTGGCAGGTGGTGGAAGCTTGCAACCTTCCCTGCTGGCTTCTGCATTGAATTTCTGGGGGAGCCAGCAGGAAAGATTGCAAATGGTGATGACATAATAATGGG
>WNWU01000057.1:12353397-12381042 GCA_012654045.1 Ptyas mucosa | reverse complement strand
GGCACTTGGCAATCAGTTGTAAGTGTGAATGTGTTACCAAGGACCCAGATAACAATCATGTAACTGTAGGGGTGCTACAATAACTACAACTTTTGGCATGGATTGTAAGTCCCTTCATTCAGCACCATCATAATTCTGAAAGATTGTTAAGTGAGGGCTTGTAAAAATGAAACATTTGCAGCTTCAGATTGTCCCCAAACTCTTAGCCAATTAGTTTTATCAGGATTGAGCCTAAACTTTTTTCTCTCCATCCAGTCCGTCACAGCCTTCAGACCATAGTGCCTGATCAATCTGGGGTCATGTTAAATAATTGGCTTTTATCCACATATTGATGATATCTGACTCTTAATCATCAGAGGCCCTCACCCTGTGCCTTCATGTAGATGTTAAACCAAAGGGAAAATCGTATACAGTAGAGTTCTGAGGAACCCAATTCACCAAGGGCTTCAGATTCAATTTCACCTGTCATGTCCACACCAACTGAACCCAATTACAGGAAAAGAAGGAGACCCTTGCAACTTGTACCTCCCAGCATGAATCCCTTCAGGCAGGCCAGAGGGATGCTATGGTTGATGCTAGCAAAATGTAGAGAGAGATCAAGAAGAAACAGTGTGATTCCAGTAACTACCTTTGAAATATCAGAAGCTATTAAAAAATGAAAATAGGTAAAGCTCCAGGTCCAGATGACCTCACAAGCCAGTATAATAAATATTTTGAGGAGCAACTCCTACAGCCACTAAAGGGTATAACGAATTGTATACTACAGGATGTAAAGATGCCTCAAACTTGGAAAGAAGTTAATATTGTGTTAATACCAAAGGAGAATCAAGATGTTCTGAGGATAAAAAATTATACACCAATTTCAATATTAAAACAAGATTTGTAAACTTTTTACTGCAATACTAGCAGAAGGATTGAAGAAATTTCTAGTCTTACAGTCACAAAGGCCAATCTGACTTTTTGCCAGAAAGACAATTGAGAGACAAAGAATAAGTACTGTTTTGAATGTTATTGAATATTTACAATTTTGTAATGAAAAGCAAGCAGTTCTAATATTTTTGGTTGCAGAGAAAGCTTTTGATAACTTAAATTGGGACTTTATGTTTAAAGTTTTGGAAGACATGGATTTTGGAGAGATATTTATCCAAGGGGTTTAGGCAATATAACCATCATAGCAAGCAAATGTTATCATTAATGGAGATTTAACTACAACATATGATATTCAAAAGAAGATGAGACAAGGATGTCCTGTATCTCCACTGTTATTTATGTAAGTTTTGGAAGTTTTGAATAATGGTGTCTGAGAGGATAAGTGCATAACGGGCATAAAAATCACAAAACAAGTTTATAAATGAAGAGCTTTCACTGATGACTTACTGTTCTGGCCCAGCCTTAGCAAACAATGAGAAACCATTTACTCATGAGTAAAACAACCCCTTTTTTAAACACAGGGCAGAAACCATCTTTATTCACATTGAATAAACAAAACCAAAAATAATTAGTCACAATGAGAGTCTTTTCCCCTTCTGAAAAAGGCATGAACAGTCTCTGTTCACATGAAAAGTCAAGATAAAAAGTTCTTCAATGATTAAGCCAAGCAGAAATAGTCACTGTTCACCCCAGGTGAGGCAAATTCACTATCTATTATTTCCCAGCAGGGATACTGGTTTTGGCAAAGGAATATGACTTGATTGATGTACACTGGAAAACTAACGGTTGTCTGCGACAACAGGCCACTCCCAAACCCCTACTATTTATTTCCCAGCTAGAGAGGGACTGGCTAGCATCTACAACTTCTTTTCCCTGAGAGCCGATTTATTGCCTTCTGTTGCTCTCCTCTCTATGCATACATGTATCTGGGATGGGCCTCATCTGTTCCTCCCCTTCACTCAGCTCAGGCCCCGAAGACAGCTGTCTCTCTACCTGGGGGCAAACAGAAGGACCAGGCTCTGCATCTGTCTCTCTTTCTGCTTCCTCATCAGAGCTTCCAAAGGCTCTGAAGCTGGCCCAGGCTCCCCCTCCCCCTCCCCCCCTCCTCATCTGACTCTGACTCTACTGCTACTTCTGCTGGTAGCCAATGGGCCATAACACTTACTGTATTTTTTGGACTATAAAATGCACCGGAGTATAAAACGCACCTTAGTTTTTGAGGAGGAAAAGGAGAAAAAAGCTGATCGGCAGGTGGATTGGCCTCCTGGAATACCCCCAATCAGCTGTTCCTAGAGGTGAACTTTAGCAACAGGTTCATGTTTGTGAGCTCTGCGCCTTGCTTTTTCAGCCTCTGAAACCTCCATTCGAGAGACTTTTTTTTCAGCCTCTGAAACCTCCATTTGAGAGGTTTTTTTTCAGCCCCTGAAACCTCTGTTTGAGAGGCTGGATGGGGCTACATTTGATGTATAAGACACACCCAAATTTTCACCCTCTTTTAGGGGGGAAAAGGGTGCTTCTTATACTCCAAAAAATATGGTAGTAATATTTTTGCAAAATTCCAAAACATACATAGAATACTTGATGAAGAAGCTTAATGGTTTTGGAGCCATTTAATGGGCTTCAAAATAAATAAACAGAAAACAAAAATGTTTGTTAAGAATATGGCTTCTCAAGATTATGAAAAGTTGAGGGAGTCAAGGGAATCAGGTTTTAAGATGGAGAAAAAGGTTAAATACCTTGGAGTTACCATGTTTCCCTGAAAATAAGACCTGGTCTTATTTTCCTTTGGGCTTCAAAATAAGCACTTGGCCTTTTTGGGGGGAGAGGTATTATTTTTTTTTAAGTGGAGGAGGCAGTGAGCGTGGGGGGCCAATGGGACTGGGAGCGCAGCTACCACTGGCCTCTTCCTCTCCATCCCACTGTCTGCTTGCCTGTAGCTGCCACAGACCAAGCTCTTGGCATGCCCCGGCCTCCAGCCTGTTGGCCCAGCTGCTGCTGGGACAATTCTCAGCTGCGGTGGGCACTTTGCTGGCCACCAAGTGGCTGCCCATTCTGCTGCTGCCTCGCAGTGGCTCATGAAATGAGGACCCAAATTGTTGGGAGCAATATGCTGACATTTGTAAACTGAGAGTGTTGTAAAGCAATGGAGCAGTGTATAAGTCTAAATTTTTTTGTTGTTATTGGAAGATTTTATCACCATCTTTGGACTAACAGAAATTGATATGTGGTTTTCTTATTTCATTTAAATTTTCTAGGTCATAGAGTCCAACTCTTATTTTCTTCCTTAATTTTTCTAATTTTGGTATCACAGCAGTGCATTCTGCTTGCAAGTTCTATTAAACATGGCTATAAACCGTATTAACCTCCTCATTTTCTGCATCAGTTTTGGAAGCATAAACATGAATAACTGTCACATTAGAGAAGTGATGGCAAACCTCTGATATGTGTGTCAAGGATGACATATCACAACGTTTTGGATCATCAGCAATCAGCAACTTCTGACAACTATTCTTGAAAACATGCTCCCTTCTCGCACAAATTTTGGAGGCTGGGGAGGTTGAATGAGAATGGGATGTGCTCTTCCATTACCTTTTGACCCTCTAGAAATCATGTGAGAACTAGATGCACAGCCTCTGGAACCTCCAAAAAGTCGCATGAGAATGGGGCATGGTATGGTTTTTGGAGGCTACATAGGCTTCAGAAGAGCATTTTCTGAAACCACCTCAATAATGTACCTCTGTGTGTCTGGAACAGCTTTGGGCAGGTCTACAGAAAGAGAACATTGTTGGAAGGTACATGGCACATGGCAGATGCTGGGGAGTGCTGGGTTGTAGGGAAATCATACTGTTCCCCAAGTCTAGGACATCTTTGGGACAGTGTTAAGCAGCCTTTTTAAGTGGCAGTTGGGGCATTAGGGTTAAAGTTGAGGCCATGTTTAAATGGGCAAAAATGAATTCATCATATGGATGTATCTTATTTATTTATGTAATATAAAGTGTAGTCAATATTATATTACTCAACACAATCAACAATTAACTGCTGAAGTCCTTGTTTTCCTGTTTTAAATATTCATTTCAGATGCTCTCTCTCTCTCCCTCCCTCCCTCCCTCCCTCCCTCCCTCCCACGCTTCTCGTCCCTCCTTGGCAAAAGAGATACAAATTTAGCCACTAAAGTTGAGAGTCTTGGAATCTACTGCCAAGTATTTGTTAGCCATGAAGTTTTGACTGTTCATACCTGCCTACAGTTTGATGAGCTTTTGATCATCATGCTTTGAATACCCTATTTCCCATAAAATAAGACATCCCCTGATAATAAGCCCAATTGGGATTTTGAGCGCATGGGCTAAAAAAGCCCCCCTGAAAATAAGCCCTCCCCGAAAATATTTACCAGCATGCACAGCTGATCCCTGCCATTTCCTCTAGTTAGGGTTAGGGAGACAGAGGTGTAAATCAGGTAAGATGGCAAGAGGAGTCCCATCTTGCTCCATGTGCCCCAAAGTAATAAGACATCCCCGAAAATAAGGCCAAGCACTTATTTTAGGGTTCAAAAAATATAAGACAGGGCCTTGTTTTCGGGGAAACACGTTAGAAAATTCAAGTCAGCTATAGATTCATTGAATTGGCAAGGTATCAAGTTCACACTTAACAAGTTTATTAATCAGAAAGTTACAGTATACTTTGGCAAATGCCTTGGTGAAATCAGTATGTAAGATGTTCATATCATTCCTACAATTTCAGTAAGTTGATGCAACACCCAGCTGGCTGATCTCAAGAAAGTTCAACTATGAATACATAGATGGGGGACTAGGCTTATAAAATAGATTGCGAAGATAAAAATATCTCACAGAATTAAAGGACTGGCAAAGCACATCTATACTGAGAAAATTGTCTGATTAAACAAATAAAGACATGTTCTTGAAAAGTCCAAGCAGATCTTTAGCATTTATTGCTTAATTGCTCTATGAGCTTCTCAGAACACAACAGGAGTTCCTTGAGCCCTATCATTTTCAGATATGTAGGTTTGCAGACTCAGAATTCCCTGCCAGCTGCCCTTTGCTGAGAATTCTGGAAGCTCAGCACCACACATCTACAACTTGACAAGGTTGGGAAACACTGCTGAGCCTCCCCACTACCAACGTCAGCCTTTCAAAACTATAGATCCCCTAAGTTTATTTTGTTGAAGGTTGCAAGGATACCCTCTTCCAATCTCCTCATATTTCAATTCTCTCAGATTATTCACTCAGATACATAAGATAAAGACCTGGGTTTTCATATGATATAATCTGTTCCACTCCCAAAACACATGCTAAATTGACACCATTCTCAAAGATTTGAATTATAGAATGTAAGGATTGGGAAGGACTTTGGTGTAGGAAGATCATGTGATTCCTTCCAACCTCACAAAGTGTGACACTGCAGGTGTTGCAATAGAAACAGGATAAAAGAATCCACCTAATGGTTGTTAAACTAACAAGGCCATTCCAGTTTGGATTAGAGAGCTCTAGTACAAAGTAATATTTGATCATTTTCTGAATATGACTGCAGTTATCAGTCATTATTTTCTGTATTACAAATATATTACTTCTATCCAATTGTTAACAATATTATACTTTCTATTTCTAAAGCTACCAACAATATATGAAAAAAATGTATAAAGATTATAAGCATAGTAATAGGATGCTAAGTGGATGACAGGAACTTCAAGAGCTGGACTCACCTTTTTAGCAGGATCTGGGGGCATATCCACCCTTTTCATAAGTTCCCCATTATCTGCAAAGATGGGAATATTGGGACTGAAAATCATAAGATCGCTCTTGGCACCAGCCTCTGCACTCAGCCCTGCCAGGATGTGGCTGTGGCGATTGGAATAGGACCAGCTGCCTACTTCGCTGGCACACACCAGGGTGGCCATGCCAGGGCCATACATCATGGGTTCCTTTTTCTTGCAGTGGCATCGCAGGGCCACATAGATGAGAGTGGCTAACAAGAAAAGGCTGGAAACAGAGCAGATGGCAATGATCAGATAGATGTTGATTGAGTCCACCAGGGGCACAAAGCTTTCCCCTGACCTTTGAAGATTAATATCCATTTTGATTGTCTCACTGCTTGTCACAAGTGACACACTCAATGTGGCTGTAGCTGACAGTTGAGGTTTTCCATGGTCCTTCACAAGAACAAGGATTCTCTGGATTTTGCTTCCTTCTGATTCATCAAGATAATATTTGGTACTCACCTCACCACTATACTGCCCCACAGACCATGGACCATTGCTTTCTTCAACCAATTCATACCTTAGCCATGCATTGTACCCAGAATCCGCATCCAAGGCATGGACCTTGCCTACAATATGCCCAGGCATCATGGGGACCACTAGAACAATCACGTTCTCTTCTGATGATCTTGATACAGAAGGTGCATTGTCATTCTCATCCATCACAAAGACTTGAACAGTCGCATTGCCACACAAGGAGGGCATTCCAGCATCCTTGGCTCTCACATGGAACTCCAGCAGTTTCAACTCCTCATAGTCCAAGGACTGCAAAGCATAAAGTTTTCCACTCTCTGAATGGACAGAGATGTAGCTTGACAATGGCCAGAGCTTCTCATCTACCCAATAGGAGATCAGGGCATTCTCATCAACGTCTGGGTCCAAGGCAGATATTGTGAAGATGTGAGCACCAGGGGGATTGTTCTCCTTCACAAATACTGTGTAGGAGGGATTTGGAAAAGCTGGAGCATTGTCATTTATGTCACTAATAGGCACTACAAGCGTGATGCTAGAAGACAGTGATGGAACACCCTGATCTTCAACTGTCACAACCATCCTGTACTCAGCCACCTGCTCTCGATCTAGGACTGCACCAACAATCAGGGAGTAGTAGTTTTTGAATGTGGACTCAAGTTGGAAGGGTACTCCAGTGGGCCAGAGGAAACAGTTTATTTGTCCATTGTTGCCAGAGTCCCTGTCAGAAATTCTGATGATGGCTACCACAGTCCCTGGAGGGGAGTCCTCTGGCAATGGCACAGAGAAAGAATTTACAGATAATTCTGGAATGTTGTCATTCATGTCCAATACTTCAATGAGAACTTTACAGTGCCCAGTTAATTGAGAATTGCCTTTATCTTGTACTACAATTGGAAGTTCATAGAATTTACTTTCTTCGTAATCCAATTTTCCAATTACTCTGATTTCCCCAGTATCAGAATTTATACTAAACGACTTTGTGACATGTAGAGGGGCAGTATCATGAAAAGAATAACAGATTTCTCTATTAATTCCCTCATCTAAGTCTGTAGCATTCAGAGTAATGACTAATGACCCACTAGCAGTATTTTCTAGCAACTTTACCCTGTAAACAGATTGATTAAACACAGGGGGGTTGTCATTGACATCCAGCACATTGATGACTAGCTGAACAGTTCCTGTGAGTTTTGGTTCACCCCCATCAGTGGCTGTCAGTACTAAATGATGCACAGGGCTCTCCTCTCTGTCAAGTGGAACCTTCAATACAAGTACTACAGATTTACTCTCATCTTCATCATTTCCTAAATCAAGAGCAAAATGGTTGCTTGGACTGAGCTTGTATGTTAACAGAGCATTAGTACCAATATCTGCATCAGATGCTCTCTCTAAGAGGAACTGGGTACCAGATGCTGTTATCAGTTCAGCCATGTTCAGGATGTGTTCCCTGGTAGAGAAGACAGGAGCATTATCATTAATGTCTTTGATTTCAATCTCTACATGGAAGAACCTCAGAGGTTTCTCCACAATCACCTCCAGATGAAGGACACAGTCTGCATTCTTGGCACACAGCTCTTCCCTGTCTATCTGGGAATTTACAAACAAGATCCCATTCTGCAGGTTTACCTCAAAATAGTCCTTCTCTCCTTTGGTCAGCATCCGGAACATCCGAGGCACCAGCTCGCTCACCTCCAATCCCAGATCCTGGGCGATGCGGCCCACAAAGGTGCCGTGCTGGGATTCCTCCAGCACAGAATAATGGAGCTGGCCACTCCCCATTTTCCAGGCAGTGTGGAGCAGAAGCAGCTGCAGCAGCCCCTTCGGCCAGGTAAGCATTGCAGACACTGGCACAACACCAGCAAGTTCTTCTCTTTTTCTCTAAATATCTTGCCTCAAAGGTGTCAGGAGCAGAGACCATCTACCCCAGCCATACTGGCAATGTGTTCATAGGTTGAAACTCGGATTGTTGAGCTTTCTCTGTTATTCGAAATTTCCCTGGTGGATCTGGCTGGCAGGAATATCTGTCCCTTTAAGGGAGGGGCTCTGCATTTTCAGTTTCACTTAAGAGGGTTTCCTTAGGAAACAGTGACCTCTTGTGACTGAATTTGAAACTGATGAAACAGACTTCCATTCTGTATTCACAACATATTTCTAATAATTATCCAGTCTTCGTGCATAGATATATATACCTTTTCCATGCAGAGCTTGAGTACATTCATGACCATATATATATATATATATATATAAAAGTAACCCAAACATAAGAGGCTAATCACCTGCAGTCATTAAAAAAGTGTAATTAAATATTATATTAAGTCACACCATGTATTTATTATTTAGTACTTTTATTTATATGATTAGGAATGAGACATTAGGAGAGGGAGAATTCCAAGTTTATATGGCAAGGGAAAAACCTTAGAATTAGATACAAGTTAGTGCAAGATGCTAAGGAAAGGGGGGTTGGGGTTTACCAAACCCAATTTTGGTATGATTTAACTAGATAAAAAGAGTCATGGGTTTGATTTTATTAAAATGAATTGGAAATCTTACCATGTGGTAGTGATGAGCATATTATTGCTGAAGTTTATAAAATGTTACTGAAACTGAATTTGGAAAGTGAACTGTATGATTCAATGAAAGTGAATTGTATGATTCTGTGGGCAAGAAACTTTGGATATGTGATGCTTGAGCAATGGGAAAATATGTGGACGGAAGGCTTAAAATTCACACTAAACTATAATTTAAAAGAAAAATTTTATTAAGATGATGTATCACTGGTATTTAACACCAGATAAGTTATCTAGAATGTATAAAGGTATTTCAAATGAATGTTGGAAATGTAAAAGTAAAGAAGGGACCTTTTATCATTTTTGGTGGACATATGCTAAAGCAAAGAAATTTTGAAGATTCATATTTTAATACAGAAAATTCTTAAAACGAAGATAAAGCTAAAACCAGAAATTTTCTTTGGGTTTAATGGAAAAAGACTTGGCAAAAAAATTTAAAATTTTGATCTTATATATGTTGACAGCAGCAAGACAAAAATGCACAAAAATGGAAGGACACTTTGATTCCCACCATGGACAAATGGCTACAGAAGATGATGGAGTTGGAAGAGATGGCTACATGGACCGTTTTGATCAAAGAAAAGAATATAAATACTTTTGTTGCTACAAGGAGACCACTTCTGAACTTTGTGCTAGAGGTGGGAAAAAAATGAAAGTTTGATTTTGGGTTTTACAGATTGTTTTGTTGTTATAGAAATGGCTAGTTTATATTATTATGGAAAAGTAAAAAGTTGAGGTTTGATGTTAATGTTTTATTCTACTGCAACGGAAGGAGTCGGAAGTCAACACTTTTTCTTTTCTTTTCTCCCTCTCCGTCTCACTTTTCTTTCCCCTTTTCCTCCCCATTGTGTCCTATTATTTGCTTTTTATTTATGTATTTTATTCTATAATCTAATGAAATGTTTTTAAAATAAAAAATAAAAAAAGAAATGAGACATGTAAATTATCTGTAACTTTTGTGAACTCATCCATTGTTCACAGATTTACAGTACAGTGGTGGGATTCAAAAAAAAATTACTGCCATTCTGTGGTTATGGCTTGGTGGGAGTGGCTTGGTGGGCGTGGCAGGGGAAGGATACTGTAAAATCTCCATTTCCACCCCACTCCAGCAAATGCAGCATTGCAGCATTGCAGCATTGCAACATTTGTTACTGCAAAATCCCCATTTCCTCCCGATCAGCTGCGACTTGGGAGGCAGAGAATAGATGGGGGCGGGGCCAGTCAGAGGTGGTATTTACCAGTTCTTGGAACTACTCAAAATTTCCACTACCAGTTCTCCAGAACTGATCAGAACCTGCTGAATATCACCTCTGGTACAGTACCATGGTGCCATTGAAGGAACATTGAATTGGCTTCAAACCATGTGAGCCGGGGTGGGTTCTAAAATTTTTTACTACCAGTTCTTGGGCATGGCTTCATGGTCATGTGACAATTCTTTAGAATTTAGCAGAGGTACTGGTCTACCAGGCTTTTAACTGCAAGCGTTGCAGCATTTATTACTGCAAAATCCCCATTTCCTCCTGATCAGCTGCGACTTGGGGGGCAGAGAATAGATGGGGGCGGGGCCAGTCAGAGGTGGTATTTACCGGTTCTTGGAACTACTCAAAATTTCCACTACCAGTTCTCCAGAACTGATCAGAACCTGCTGAATACCAACTCTGGTACAGTACCATGGTGCCACTGAAGGAACATTGAATTGGCTTCAAACCATGTGAGCCAGGGGTGGGTTCTAAAATTTTTTACTACCAGTTCTGTGGGCGTGGCTTCATGGTCATGTGACAATTCTTTAGAATTTAGCAGAGGTACTGGTCTACCAGGCTTTTAACTTCTTGCAGAGCTGTACCGATCTACCCATTTATTTTTGCAGGCACTGGTCCAGCCATTTATTTTTGCAGGCACTGGTCTACTCATGTATTTTTTGCAGGCACTGGTCTACCCATTTATTTTTGCAGGCACTGGTCTACTCATGTATTTTTGCAGGCATCGGTCTACTCATTTGTTTTTGGAGACACTGGTCTACTACCAAACTGCCTTTTACCACTGATCAGCTGTAGGGCGGCTCTTTGAAGCCCCACGGCAAGAGTTTAAACAGTTTTTCCTTATAGCCCATCAACTGGGACTCAGGAGGCAACAATAGATTGGGGGTGGGGCCAAATAAAAGGTAAGAATAACACGGAGGGTGGGGGGCAGGGAGGCAGAACCGGTTCGGTGACATCATATCATCACCGCTATCGGCTCGGCCGAATCGGGAGGAACCCACCACTGATGTGAGCTAGTTATGAGCAAAACCAAGTATAATAAAACATCCGTATCAAGGAGGTATATAAAAGGTAGAGTTAAATATGAAATACTGTCCGTCTTACTTTTTCTTTCTTGCCCTGGGTAAGAAGCTCTTAAATAATTTAGACAGATGAAAAGCAAAGCAACATATGAATTTCCAAAACATTTGATGTCTAAATGAGTGTTGTGGCTCCGACCCCCGATCCCATTGCATCGGAGGAAGAAGGCTCCGAACAGGAGGGAGAGGAGCCAGCCAGGCCTCCCTCCCCCGGCCCCTCCTCCCTGGTAATTCATCAGCTGCCGGCCGAAGGAGAGGAGATGAGTCAGGAGCCAGGTGTCTCCGATCAGTCGGAGGATAATGAGGAAGGACGGAGGTGGCTGGACACACGTCAGGGCTGGCGTGATAAGAGAGCCCAACAAATGAGGAAGCGTGCCAGGGATTAGCTGAGTCACAGGACCACACCCCATAGGTTTTATAAAGGAGTGGGGTAGCAGTTGGAATTCTGTGACGGACAAAGTTTTACCCTGGCTAATCCTTGGAGCTAAGCATCAGCCGGCTGGAAAGATTTGGACTTTTGAATTATATTTCCCTCAATTGGTGTGTACGTGTTTTGTTATCTGGTGGAGGTATTCCCCCCCCCCCTTGTTTAGTAAAGACCTTGGCAGCCGGTTTACAAAGGGCTGCCAAGCCGTGATAATGAACCTTCTGTGTGTGTGCTACTCCTTTAACCCTTGTCTGTCTGTGTGGGTTGTGTGTGTGGAGGACGGGGACAGAACAATGAGTCTTTCATTGGGAATATTTTTAAATTATTCCCTATTTGCTTGCCATAATGATACTGACATAATTTCAACAGCAATGCACATAAAACAACTTAACTGACAATACTCACTATTGAGGACACTATCAGTCCTCAAAATTTACAGCCTTGGATCAATGGATTTTATATTGTTTTTCCTCTTCATGTACAGCAAATGAATTAAAAAAAAGTAGTGAACATGGGAGCTTAATCTTTCATATTTGCCTACAGTCTGATGAGTTGCTGTTGATCAACTTATTTAAATTAAAGGTTTCAAGCCAGCTACAAAGTCACTTAAATAAGCAGGCCATCAAGCTCACATTTAAGTACTTTGCCAATTAGCCAGTTCAGTGTTACTGGTAGCTGTATTGGATGCCTCCAGATCAGCAATGTGGCTAACTCCAATTATGACCTTTATCATTTTACCTTGCTGCACCATTACTATCTTGGAACATAGCAGACTGGCAAACTAAATAAATTTAGCCCAATTTTATCTGTACAAGTTTGATTTAGAACTCTTGGAACCAGATAACCTCTGTACATTTTTTTTCTCTCTGCAACATGCAACCAGAAAAATAGACAAGCTCTTGGAAAGGTCAACATTCTTATTTCCTCTAAATTCTGTACCAGATCTGCATCTATCCATCCATCCAAGTATTCATCCATCCAAGTATTCATTCATTCATTCATTCATTCATTCATTGTGACTCTTTAGTGCTGGTTGTTGACTTAAAAAATTGGGCCCCTAAATATTTTTCTAATCAATGTATATCAATGTATATCTTCCCACCTCACAGAAAGATTTCAGCATATATGTATATACATATATACATATATGCCGACATACCGTGGCATATTTCGTTTTCTATTCCTCTGACAGTGCTGTTTTTGATTATATTGATTTCTTCTAAATTCCATCTCTACCCATTTCCCTTTCTCTGGTTTATCCATTGATACCATCTATTCCATATTGTATAATATTTTGAGTTCTCCTTATTCTGTAACTCTAAAGTTAGTTTGTCCATTTCTGCGCATGTATATATTTTTTGTATTAACTCCTGATCAGTTGGCATTCGATCTATTTTCCAAAGTTGTGCTACTGCTAATCTTGCCGCCGTAATTATGTGGAGTATTAAATATTTTATATCATTTCTAATATTCTTTTTAATCATGCCTAATAAAAAAATTTCGGGTTCTAATTCATTTTCATAATCTGTTATTTCAATTATCCATGTTTTTATCTTATTCCAATATTTCTTAATTTCTGGGCAGAGCCACCAAGCATGATAATAAGTTCCTTGTGCTTCTTTACATTTCCAACATGTCGGGTTTACGTTTGGGTACATTTTCGCTAATCTTGCGGGGGCCAGATGCCATCAATACCACATCTTATAATGATTTTCTTTGTAGGCCACCGATTTTGTCATGCTGTAGTTATTTTCCCACGCTCTTTCCCATTCTTCCAGCTGTATACTGTGGCCAATATTCCTCACCCACGCTATCATCTGCCCTTTAACCAATTCTTCTGCCAAATCATATTCGAGTAGATATTTATATATTTTCGAAATTAATTTCCCTTCTTTAGATTCTAATAATTTATCTAATCGATTTTGTTTCAAGTCTATTCCTCCCTCCTCCTGATCCTTCCTATATCTTGTTTTTATTTGTGAGTAGGGCCACCAGTCTATTGCTATTCCTTGTTCTTTTAGTTCTTCCCTAGTTTTTAATTTCCCCTGCATATCCAATATTTCTCTATATCTTAATATTTTTTGTTTTGATAGTATATTGGGGTGAGCAATTGCTTCTATTGTTGATAACCAACCAGGAATTTTTATGTAATGTTTATGTTGAATTTGTTGCCATGTATTGATTAAGGATTTTCTGATAGTGTGGTTGTTGAAATGTTTATATATTTTATTTCCAGAATTCCAAATAAAAGCATGCCATCCCTTCATTAGATCATGTCCTTCCAGATTTAACAGTCTTTGGTTCTCCAGGGTTATCCATTCCTTAATCCATAATAAGCTTGCTGCCTTATAATATTTTTGCCATGCTGGGAAACCAAATCCGCCTCTAATTCTGTCATCTTGTAATATGTTCAATTTTATTCTTGATTTTTTTCCCCTTCCCACACAAAATTTGTCGTTATTTTATCCAAATTATCAAAGAATTTCTTGTCTAATTTTATTGGTATCATTTGGAATAAATAAAGGAGTCTTGGAAGTATATTTGATTTTATCACTGCTATCCTCCCCAGTAAGGATAGTCTTAATTTCCCCCATTTATCTAAATCCTCTTTTATTTTCTGGACTAAAGGTTCATAATTATCCTGTTTTATTGTTATTGTTCTAGCTGTCAGATTTATCCCTAAGTATTTGACTTTTTTGACTGCCTGTAATCCTGAATCTTTTACTAATTTCTCTACTTGTTTTGTTGTCATATTTTTTATTATCATATTTGTTTTTTCTTTATTAATTTTTAGGCCTGCTACTTTTCCAAAAGTTTCAATTTCTTTTATTAATTTGGGGGTTGTTTCTGTTGGATCTTCTATGAAGAAAACAAGATCGTCCGCAAAGGCTTGGACCTTGTAATCTTCTCTCTTAATCTTTAATCCTTGTATTTCTTTATTTGCCCTAATTCTAATTAACAAGTTTTCCAACGTTAAGATAAAAAGTAGGGGCGATAGTGGGCATCCCTGCCTTACTCCTTTATTTATTCCAAAAGATTTCGTTGGGTCCCTGTCCTGGTATATTGATGTTATCATTTTTGTAAATTTCTCACCGAAATTCATACTTTTAATTTGTTGTTTCATAAATTGCCAGTTTACTTGGTCAAACGCTTTTTGTGCATCCAGAAAGATCAGGGCCACCTGTCTCTCTGGATGCATCTCATAATATTCTAGAACATCCATTACCATCCTTAAATTCTTTTTTATTTGTCTTGTGGGTAAAAAACCATTTTGGTCCTGATGTATTTTGTTATGTAATGTTTTCTTCAGCCTATTAGCAATTATACTCATAAAAATTTTATAGTCGGTGTTCAACAAAGAAATCAGCTTATAATTTTTTATTAATGTGGCATCTGCCCCCTCTTTTGGTATTAGGGAGATGTACACTTCTTTCCATGTGTTTGGTAATTTTGCCTCCATCAGGGCTTCATTATATATTTCTAATAATATTCCATTTAATAATTCTCCAAATGTTTTATAGAACTCCATTGGTAGATCATTGGTCCCTGGAGTTTTATTATTTTTCTGTCTTTTCAGCGCTTCTTTTAATTCACCTGCCGTAATCTCCCTGTCTAATAATTCTTTTTCTTCCTCCGTTACTCCCTTTCCTTTTAAGTAGTGTTCAATTTCCTCCTTTGTTACTATATCCTTCTCATAAAGTTTTTGGTAATATTGGAGTGTTATTTCCTTTTTCTTCTCTATACTTTGTTGGATCCTCCCCTCCTCATCTTGTAATTTCTGAATTGTTCTTTTTTCTCTTTCCTTTCTCAACCTGTATGCCAACCACCTCCCCGGTTTATTTGCGTGTTCGAAATAATTCTGCTTTATATATTTTAGACTCATTGCATATTTCCCTTGTTCTAATATATTTAACTTATGTTTTGCCGCTATCCATTTTACTCTTATTTGTTCATCCCCTGGTTTCCCTTGCAATTTACTTTCCCAATTTTGAATTTCTTCTTGTAATTTATTATATTCTTTTTCTCTCTCTTTTCTACGTTTTGCATTATATGCTATTGTAAGGCCTCTTACGTATGCCTTGGTTGTGTCCCATAAATTTTGTAGGGAGGTGTGTTGTTTCGTATTCTCCTTATAAAACTGTTCTAGTTCTTTTTCCATATATTTCTTATATTCTTTTTCTTTTATTAACTGAGTATTCATTGTCCATCTATTTTTCTTTCTCTGCTGCCCCTTCCACGTCATCATTAATGGGTTGTGATCCGCCCACTCGTTTGGTAGAATTTCCACCGCTTCTATTTCCCTCATTAATATGCTGGATACCCATACCATGTCTAATCTAGACCAGGACTTGTGTGGGTTCGAGTAATATGTAAATTGTTTGGTTTCAGGATTATAGAACCTCCAACTATCTATCATGTTTAACTCTTCCACCATATCTGTAAAAGTTCTGGGTAATATATTTTTCTTATTTTTATTTTGCTGGGTACCTTTATAGTCTTTTCTCACATCTAAAATAGCATTAAAATCTCCAATCAGATATACATTTTCCATTTTTTGATCCATAATTTTCTCATGGACTTTTTTATAGAATTCTAATTGTTTACTGTTTGGTGCATATATTACTACCAATAATATATTTTTGAAATCAAGTCTTAACTCTATCATCACTATTCTACCTTCAGTATCTATATATCTTATATTTCTATCTATTCCTTCCTTTATATATACCACTACTCCTCTTTTTTTTTCTTCTGCCAAAGATGAATATGTTTTACCTAATTTCTTATTTTGTATATATTTTATGTCTTGTTTTCTTATGTGTACCTCCTGGAGGCACACTATATCCAATTTTTGTTTCAGAATTTTTTTGAAAATTTGGTGTCGTTTGGATGGTGAGTTGAGTCCGTTTACATTCACTGACAAAATTTTTAGAGTTCTTTCCATTTCTTACTGACTTTCCTGTTGTTGTTTCTTCTTTGTTTCTTCTTGTTCTTTTTTTTGCCTCTTGTTTGCACTCCTCCTTCCTCCTGAGTGTCTCCTTCATCTTCTTTTCCTCCTTGTGGTGGAGTTCTTTCACGTTCCCGTTTCTGCTTTCCTTTTATATTCCTTCCTCCTTCTTCTTTACTATCACTTGTTATCTCATTTCCTGTCATTTGATCATATAATTCCCTCGCTTTGTTCTGCGAATCCACCTTTATTTTCCTTCCCTGCGACGTTACTAACATCCCTTCCAGCGTCGTCCATCTAAATGGTATATATCTTTACTGCTGATATTCTTCCAAGCAATGATAACTGCAGTTTCTTCCAATTTTGCATGTCTTTTTGTATTTTTTGCCACAGAACCTCATAATTATTTTGAAACAGTTTAACATTTAAGTCTGCGATTTGTACTCCTAAATATTTGACCTTTGAGACAATTTCAAAACCTGCCATTCTCTCCAGTTCCTTTTTTTTGCTCTCTGTCAAATTTTTAACAATCATTTTAGTTTTTTTCTGGTTCAGCCTAAAACCAGATACCATGCCATAATCTTCTATAATATCTTTCATCTGGATTATTGAGTTCATAGGTTGTGATAGGGTAACAACCAGATCATCTGCAAATGCCTTAGTTCTATAGTCCTCTTGCCTTATAGCTATTCCAGTCAAGGAGTTCGAGTCCCGTATTGCATTAAGTAAGACTTCTAAAGTTAGGATAAATAATAGCGGGGATAATGGACAACCTTTGTTATTTTGTATACAATATCCCTCACCTTTCTTCTTATAAATCTTATATGTACCTCCCGAGGGAGTTTGTGTTGTTGGGCGTAATTTGTGTGAACCTGGTACACTTCATCTAATTCATTTATTATTTCTTCCCTTTCTCTTTGGAGAGACTCAGCTATCATCTCTGCCATTATCATCGTCAGGTCTTCCTCCCTCTCTTCCACTACATTTTGGAAACGTAGGTAAAATGCTGCTCTTTCCATTTCCAATTGTGCTACTGTATTCTCAAATTCCTTATTTAATCCCGTCATTTTTGTATCCAATGCTTCCAGCTTTCCTTCTGTCAATTCAGTCTTTTGTTCTATTTCTTTTATTCTTTGATCATTTTTTTGAATAATTTCTTGTATCAGGTCCATTTTTTCATCAATCTTTTGGATGTCATTCTTAACTTCTCTCTTTACCTCATCCATATCTTTTCTAGATTGTTCATGATTTCTGGTCATGCATTCTTGTAGTTTAACCATCGTTTCTTGGATTGTCATTAATGTAGCTTGCATCGTTGGCATACTAGGCGTGCTGGGTTGCTTCTCTGATGCAAACATTCCCTCCAATGTTTTCTGTGACACCGGGGAGGCCGATGTTCCTCCTAAGATTGATGTTATTTTCTTTCCCGTTTTCAACGTTGTTGTAGCAGTACTCGTCATTTCTTTCAAATTCTATATTGTTCCTCCAATATTTTATCAACTTTCTCCCAAATCACCATCCAAAATTTTGAACTATCTTTTTCTCTTTTCTTTAAGTAAATTTCCTTTGACCAGTTAGTTATCTCTATAAAATCTTCATTAAAAATGTAGCAGTACTATAAGTTTAAGTATAATATAAATATTACAATATAATACTAATATACGTTGATATAAATAGATAATATAGGTATAAATAGATATAAATATGTATAGATATGTATAAATATGTAGTTTAGATAATCACAAACTTAATCAATTCTTAATACTTAATAATTAATAATTATAATACTTAATTTATCTAAAATCACAAAAAAATTTGTTCAAATTTAATTAAATTTAATTACTTCCCAATAATTTCTTCTAAGTCACTATAATTATATAGATCTCAAATATTCTAGCTTACTATATATTATTTTATATACTATTTTATTATTGCTAAACAAGTATCGCTATAGTTCTTAATCAATTCTAATAAGTATCAATCACAATTATCTATATTTAAGTAAAAGAGGGCTTTATAAGAACAATATGTTTCCAATGTTTTATGAGTTCTGTGAAGCTTGTTTGTTATATTTTCAACAAAGGGGAAAACCAACTCGCTTCTTTTTCACGTTGGAGTCTTTCCCTGTTTCAGTATGGTGATCTCCAATCTGCACAGTCACAGTCTGCAGTTTTTTATTCTGCCAAACTACCTCTCTCCTTCCGTTAGGGCAGCCAAAAAAAGGGGAAGATACAAAGGTTGTCCATTTTTCTTTAAGTCTCTGTGGTTTAAATCCACTTCTCCTCACCTTCATTTTTCGCTATTTTAGTGTCTTTTATTCTTTCTCCACTGGTCTATGTTCCGTCCTCTTCCTTTCTGCTCACCTCTACAGTTGCCGCCACCTTTATGCTCTGAGTTCTTCTCTTTTCGTGCTACCCCTCCGGAAAAATATTTCCTCCTCAGTTTTGTGCCAAATCACGCGGATTTTTGACTCTCGCTGTCTGCTCACCCTCGGCAATCTCGCACTATACTCACTCCTCCACTCCCAATGATCTCAATCGGCTCGTCAAGCCTCCGGGCCAGCTGTGCTCATTGCACCGGCTAGCTTCTTCCAAGCCTGGAATTAGGGATCTTCTCGGTACGGTGGGAGATCGCACCTCTCCTCGCCTCCCCTGAAGTTTCCCTTCTTATTCCTGATCTCTCCAGGATCGGTCTTCACCAAAAAAGGCACCAAAAGCTCAGAAAACCGGCATCAGAAAGAGAGCGCTTCTCTCCTGTGCCGCCACAACTCTATGTCACCGCCGGAAATCTCCACAACGTTTTTCCTTTGTGGAGCTGGGGTGGGAGTGGCCTGTGCATGATGCCAGTTTGACACCCCTGCCCTAGGTAGTTCCTTGATTAGGGTATTGTTTTCCATTTCATTCTCTGGTGTTAATCCCTGCTTACTGTCTCTGGATGTGTTGGCTGTTTGAGAGAATGTGGTTTAGGCTTTTTCCTTACTTTTTGTTGTCTCTTGTGATGATGTATAATGGTGGTTTATCTCTTTGTGTCTGTTGATGACTGATTTGTCTGACTGCTAAGCTTCCAAAAATTCTGTAGCATTTTTG
Organism: Ptyas mucosa; assembly: GCA_012654045.1. Lineage (NCBI taxonomy): Eukaryota > Metazoa > Chordata > Lepidosauria > Squamata > Colubridae > Ptyas > Ptyas mucosa. Next base: position 12,361,504 of record WNWU01000057.1, on the reverse strand, counting down.
GATTTAGCTTGGTTTAGGTTCATAGTTTCTCAGTTGAAACTATGGTTGGGTCTCTCCATATGTTGTGAAATTAAGGAGTTTTCATCCTCTATTCTGACTACTGGTTGGTGTTTATGGATGTGCTCTGTTAACCTTCTGCCTATCTGTCCTACATAATACTGTCTGCTGAGGTTAAAAATGCTGTTACGTGATAATACCTTTATGCAAATCAGATGCAGAAGCACTAAGCAACAGCCTGCCCATTTTATCTTTAAAGAAGCTAAGCAGCAATATATTTTTAATTCTCTATTGTGTTACCAGAGATATATTCCTGCCTCTTTCTAAATCTAACTTCCATCTTCTATCCCCATCCACCAGCCTATTTTTGCTCTATTCTATGCAGAAGTTGCTGCTATTTATTCTACATCCCAAGTTGGCCTTCACAGATGTCTAGAAGCCTTAATACATCTGTTTAGGAAAAAATAGAAATTGGTTTTGTAAAACAGAAGTCCCAACTTTCACCAAAAAGCATTTTAATTTTTTCCATAATTGAAATGTTAACAATAGATCTACTGAGCAAATGCTGGGATTTACTTCCAAACATTGGCCTTCTGTAGCCATCAAATAAATGAACTTCTGACAAAAGGCACAACAAATTAATTAGATTTGCAAACCATAAAAGCAATACCTACATGTCTGCAGCAATTAACTGTTGAAGACCAAGATCTTAAGCCTCTGGCTGTATGGTACTCAATTCATTGTGTATAAGAATTCATTTTTTAAAGAAATGATTCAATCCACCTTTTTTGAGAACTTTTTTTTATTTTCCTCAATCATCAGGAGATAGTCTTGAAACTGTATCTCCCAAGATTTCACACATTTTCTATTGGAAACCTATAGGTTCTCCAATTGTTAAATCTAGATATTTTGAGTAATTGGATTAAGGACCAAATAGACACCTGGGTTATGGGCTAAATTGGGAGGCTAAGAAAATTTAGCCAAAGGAATGGTAGAGCATATCTATATTGTTCTCAAGGAAACCTAATGGAACATTACCTATTCCCACCAATTTACTGAGGAAGTTATTTAATTTAAAAAAAGAGGTTAGCCTGATGAAAATTGTCCTGAAAAACTCCACGTGGATTTCTAGAATGTATTGGTTGACTGCTTCATGAGCTACAGATTAGTATTTCAGTTCCCAGCCTTGGCAGCTTAAAAGGGTAGGGACTTCATTTCCAATAATTCCTGTTGCTAAGAATTTTGGGAGTTGAAGTCCACATATCTGAAAGTTAGATAGACAGAATGAATCCATGAGCTAACGTGGATGTACTTCAGGTTTTGCGGGGCGAGGGGGGGGTTATGTTCGTTTATTGGACTCACTGTTTGAACAGCTTGTTATTTGTGTTATGAATTAATTAACCATTGCCTGGGGAAATAATCTGCACTTGTTTGTGGCTGGGTTTGGTTGGGATAGTTATAAAGCTGGGTGAAGAGAACTGCTGGGGGAAGACAAATAAAACCCTCTGTAAACCACACTAATGTGTGAGTGTGAGTAAGTAGGGCAGCACAACATGAAATTTAGCTCTGGTGCCTCCCATTGCTCTTGATCATTGGTGACATGTTTCTACACCTTTCTTGTAGTTGACCTGTGGTAAATTAAATTGATTGGACATGATTTGGAAAGGCACACACCTCTGTATAAAAGGTCTCACAGCTGAAAATGCATACTGTACCGAGTAAAAGCCATGAGGTCAAAGGAACTTGCTGCAGAGCTCAGGGACAGGATTATTGCAAGGCACTGATCTGGGGAAGGCTACAATAAAATTTCTGCTGCACTGAAGGTTCCTAAGAGCACAGTGGCCTCCATAATTCTCAACTGAAAGATGTTTGGCACAACCAGGACTCTTCCAAGAGTTGGTGGTCCGGTCAAACTGAGCAATTGAGCAGAAGGGTCATAATAAGAAAGATGACCAAAAACCCAATGGCCACTCTGACTGAGCTTCAGAGATCCTGTTTTGAGATGGACAGATTTCCAGAAGGACAACCATCACTGCAGCCCTCCATCAATATGGGTTTTAGGGCAAAGTGGTTAGACAGAAGCCTCTCCTCAGGGCAAAACAGATAAAAGCCCACTTGGAGTTTGCAAAAAAGCATCTGAAGGACTCTAAAATTATGTGGAACAAGACTATCTGATCCAGAGGTGAAATCCAGCAGGTTCTGACAGGTTCTGGAGAACTGGTAGTGGAAATTTTGAGTAGTTCAGAGAACCATCACATATCACCTCTGGCTGGCCCCAGAGTGGGGTGGGAATGGAGATTTTTCAGTAACCTTCCCCTGCCACAGCCACCAAACCATACTACGGCCACCAAGCCACACTGAAAGAACTGGTAGTAAAAAAGTTTGGATTTCACCGATGCTCTGATCCAAAGAAACCAAGATTGAACTGTTTGGCTTCAATTCTAAATGTTATATCTGAAGGAACCCAGGCACCTGCTCATCACCTGCCTAATACCATCCCAACAGTGGAGCATGGTGATGGCAGCATCATCTGTGGGCTGTTTTTCAGCCGCAGGGACTAGGAGAGTAGTCAGGATTGAGGAAAAACTGAATGGAGCAAAGTACAGAGATATCTTCAAACCTGTTCCACAGCACTCAGGACCTCAGACTGGGCCGAAGGTTCACCTTCTAATGATCCTAAGCACACAGCCATGACAATGCAGGAGTGGCTTAGGAATACTCTGTGAATGTCCTAGAGTGGCCCAGCCAGAGCCCAGACTGGAACCTTATTGAATATCTCTAGAGGGACCTGAAAATGGCTGCCCACCGATTGTCACCATCCAACCTGATCGAGCTTGTGAGGATTTGCAAGGAAGGATGGCAGAAAATCCCCCAATCCAGGTTTCCAAAGCTTGTCGCATCATACTCAAAAAGACTCTAGGCCAGTGATGGCGAACCTTTTTGGCATTGCGTGCCAAAAGTCAGAGCACGCAAGCACTGTTGTGCACCCACGTGCTGGCATCCATAATGCAATGCATGCCATTTGCGCATGCACGCAGGATACACACCCCATGCTCCCCCTGCACATGCACCCCGCACTGCGCATGCACGTCCCCGAACATGCCCCCCCACTTTTTCCAAGAAGGCCAGTGTTCCTCTTACCAGAGGACAACTAGGTACCGGCCTGTCCCATGGCGAGACAGCCATTCCCCGGCCAGCGCATGGCAGGGCCAATAGTGCTATCGGGGAAGCTCTGAACCTGTGGCTTGCCTGGGCTCCTTTCCGCTGGGAGCCACCATTCCCTGGCTGATGGCTACTCTCTCAGCCCTGCCAGGGAAGCTCTGAATGCACAGCTTGCCTAGGCTCCTCCCTACTGGGACCTGCAGGCTGAGCAGGTACGGCTGGCGCCAGGTGAGGCTGGCGGACCAGCAGCCAGTGAGCTCCAAACGCATGGCTTGCCTGGGCTCCTTCCCCCTGGGAGCCACCATTCCTTGGCTTGACACGGCACCCCCACCCGACCCCCACCACTGCGCTGCCTGCAGTTGGGCCCATCACCTGATCCCCATCACGCCTGCTGCTGTGCCGCCAGCTGAGCCAATGCCGGGGAAGGAGCAGCAGGTGGGGCAGCCAGCTGCCCAGCCAGTAAATGCTGCCCTGTACACCTGAGCCAGCTGGTAGCTTTTGCCCTTCCCCCTACAGCCTCTGACTCCCATCAGGGAAGAGTCCAAGCAAGTCACATGTTCAGAGATTCCCTGTTGGGGCTGAGAGCACTTCTACTGTATGCCACCATCCCTTCTCTGGGGAAGAAACGAGCTGCCAGAGGAGCAGGGAGCTGGTCGGGCGGCCTCCTCTGACCCAGCTGGTCTGCTTGCCATGATGCTAGTGACAGCGGCAGCTTGCTTTCCTGCCCCAAGCGCAGTGCACAAACTTTCCCTGATGCTTCCCAAACTTCAGTGCGGGGCTGAGGCGGGCGGGAGGCAGAGAGGGAGAAGGCAGCTGCTATGCCTCGGGGTTCTGGGGAAAGGCGGCCAAAATCTCCATGTGGAGGCCACCAATCATGAGCCCCAGGGGCGCCTGCTTCCAAGGGAACGGCTCGGCTACTTTGAAGCGAGTGGCCAGGAAGCTTCCTCACCAAGACAGGGGCAGACAGATACTGCGCTTGTAGGGGGGAGTGGCACCACACACCTCCCTTTCCCCCTGGCTGACTCCAATCCTGATCCCGACCCTGCCTCTCCTCAGCCTCTTTCAGCTCTGGAGTTTGCTGCTCTCCACAGCTCAGCGCTGTTTTCAATCGGCGAGTGAGGCAAGAGCGCGCACAGCATCTGTCTGCCTGTCTCTCAGCTTCCCAGCCGCTCACTTTGAAATAGCCGAGCTGTTCCCTTGGAAGCAGGCACCCCCAGAGCTTGTGATTGGCGACCTCCACATGGAGCTTTCGGCCGCCTTTCCTGGAAGCTTCTTCACCGAGAGACAGGCAGATGGAGGCATGAAATCCTGAAATCTTTTGAGACTAAACTAAAACAGATACCTGAAGAATCTGAATCTCTCTCTCCCCCACCTCCCCTCTCCTCTCCTCCCCATCCCAACCCCCCTCTCTCTTTTCCTTCTGAAAAAATTGATTCAGCAAATAAGCACCCTGGTCCCAATCTCTCCTGTGAGATTTAAAATTCTTCTTAGTCTCAAAAGATTCGAGAGGGGACTTTGAGACAGAGTTGCGATCATCGCCCTGCATTCTCCTCAGCTTGCAACAGATGGCTCAGATGGGGCGCAAGAAAGTGAAGCCGGTAGAAATGGCTGCTGACCACAGTGGGTGTGTGTGTCTCCTTGGGACACGGAGAAGTCAGTTGGGTTTGTATTGTGGGATGCTGAAAAGTTAACCCTCGACTCTCTGCAGATCCCCCTCTACCTGTTCTGTCCCATTTCACACACGCACACAAACAGTCAGCCAGGAGTTAATAAAACCAGCAGTCAGGAATTCCTTTGAGAGAACAGAATTGGCAGCAACCCAGTAACTGCCTGCCAAAGACTTTACTAACAAAAGGAGGTTTTTCTCCTCCGTCCGATACACCAAAATAAGTCCACAAAGCCAAAGAATTGTCAAGTCCAGTCCATAATAATTCCAAGGAGGGCATGTAACAAAGTTCCAGAAATGCAGTATGACTTGCTAGCTTTTCAGTTTTGTCCATCACAAAGCCTGAATGGCTACCACACCCCCTTTTATCCCCTGTGGGGTGTGATCCAGTGACTAAGCTTAATCTCTGGCATGCCTCATTCTCTGCTGCGCACGCTTATCATTCTGATGCTGTTGGGGATCCAGCCAAGACTCATCTCCATCGCTGTCTAACTGTGGCTGCTCGGAAGTGCCTGGCTCGTGGCCTATCTCTTGGCCTTCGGAGGACACCTGAGGCATTGCCAGAGAGGAGGGTCCCGGAGAGGGAGGCCTCGCCAACTCCTCTCCTTCACCTTCAGAGTCTTCTCCCTCTGATACGACAGGCTCGGGGGTTGGAGCCACAACAGTACCTACCCACCAGTGCCTGGATAGGGTTGCTGAAAGTAAAGGTGCCTGTTAAGTTAATGTGCGTTCATGTCTGAAGGCTACTCAGGAGAGATCAGGACCAGGTTGCTTATTTGCTAAATCGATTTTTCAGAAAGAAAAGAGAGGGGGGGTGGAGAGGGGTGAGGGAGAGAGAGAGAGAGAGATATTCAGATTCTTCAGATATCAGTTTTAGTTTAATCTTAAAAGATTTCAGGACATAGAAAAGGAGAAACTCCAGCCCCCTTCTGCTCCTTCTCCGGTGTTCTGAAGGTTGGGCGGGGGTGCCGTGCTGCTTGTGGTTGGGCCCCTCGCCTGACCTCCACGTCTGCCGCTGTGCCACCAGCTGAGCCAACGATCTCTCTTGAGTAGCCTTCAGACATGAACTGAACCTGCACTGGAGCCGCTTACTGCACTCTCCTCTGGTCCTCCTGGGAGCAGTTCGCTGCTGGCTAGGAAAAGGAGCAGAGCTGCTGGCTAGGCCGGGTCTTCCTTGTCTCCCCACCCGAGCGGCCCCAAGCCTCCGGGGGGAAGAAGGGAAGCCCCAAGCTGCTATTCCTGCTGCCATCAGGGAAGTGGCAGTGAGGGAACCCCCGTTGCCAGGGGCGAGTGGGTGGCGGTGGCAAGGATGAACAGGACAGGGCTTCCCTTCCTCCCTCTGGCAGCCCTTGTGGATCCCAGGCAGTGCAGCTTTGGGGCCTTTCCTTGTGGTGTTGATGACAAGGTAGACAGGTGAGCGGGTGCAGGGGAACGACTGGGGAAGTGCTCCTGGGTGGCAAGGGGGTGGATATCCTGGGGCACACATGTGCACCAGCCAGCTAGGCTTTTGTTTACTGGCATAAATGTGTGCACGACAATCAGCTGGCTGGCTGATATTTCTGTTTCTGGCATTGCCGCACATGTGAAGGTCAGCTGATTGTAGCGCGTGCATGCGCATCAGTAACCAGAAGACTAGCTGGCCAATGCGCGCATGTGTGTCAGAAACCCGGAAGAGGAATGGGCAACGCCTTGCATGCCTGGTGAAATGGCTCTGCGTGCCACTTCCGCCATGTGTTCCATAGATTTGCCATCACGGCTCTAGGCTGTAATTGCCGCCAAAGGTGCTTCAACAAAGTACTGAATCAAGGGTCTGAATACTTGCGCCAATATGATATTTCAGTTTTTTCTTTTTAATAAATTTACAGATATTTCTAAAATTCTGTTTTCACTTTGTCACTATAGGATACTAACTGTAGATTAATGAAGAAAAATGAATTTCAACAACTGTAGAATCAGGCTGCAGCGCAACAAAATTGACAGAAGTGAAGGGTATCTGAATACTTTCTGAATATCTGTAGATAGATAAATACCAAAACTGATCCTAAAGTGATAAAACAAAAGTACAATTTTGAATGACTATCAACAACTTCAAAACCAGAAACTCACCTCTTTAGCTGAATCTGGGATCAATTCTGTCCCGTTCCTAAGTTCCGCATTATTTGCAAAAACAGGAATGTTGGGACTGAAAATCATAAGGTCACTCTTGGCACCAGCCTCTGCACTCACACCTGCCAGGATGTGGCTGTGGCGATTGGAATAGGACCAGCTGCCCACTTCGCTGGCACACACCAGGGTGGCCATGCCAGGGCCATAAACCATGGATTCCTTTGCCTTGCAGTGGCATCGCAGGGCCACATAGATGAGAGTGGCCAGCAAGAAGAGGCTGGAAACAGAGCAAATGGCAATGATCAGATAGATGTTGATCGAGTCCACCAGGGGCACAAAGTTTTCCCCTGACCTTTGAACATTAATATCCATTTTGGTAGTCTGGCCACTTGTCACAAGTGACACACTCAGGGTAGCTGTGGCTGAGAGTTGAGGTTTTCCATGGTCTTTCACAAGAACCAACAGACTCTGAATTCTGCTGCCTTCTGGTTCATCCAAAGAATATTTGGTACTCACCTCACCGCTATACAGCCCTACAGTCCATGGAGCATTGCTTTCTTCAACCAGTTCATATTGTAGCCATGCATTGTATCCAGAATCCGCATCCAAGGCATGGATCTTGCCTACAATATGCCCAGGCATCACAGGGGCCACTAGAAGAATCAGGTTCTCTTCTGATAATCCTGACACAACAGGTGCATTGTCATTCTCATCTATCACAAAGACTTGAACAGTTGCATTGCCACAAAAGGTGGGCATTCCAGCATCCTTGGCTCTCACCTGGAACTCCAGCAGTTTCAACTCCTCAAAGTCCAAGGACTGCAAAGCATAAAGTTTTCCACTCTCCGAATGTACAGAGATGTAGCTTGATAATGGCCAGAGCTTCTCATCTATCCAATAGGTGATCAGGGCATTCTCAGCTACATCTGGGTCCGAGGCAGATACTGTAAATATGTGAGCACCAGGGGGATTGTTCTCCTTCACAAAGATTGTGTAGGAGGGTTGAGTGAAAGCTGGAACATTATCATTTATGTCACTAATAGGCACTACGAGGGTGATCCTAGAAGACAGTGGTGAAACACCTTGATCTTCCACTGTCACAACCATCCTGTACTCAGCCACCTGCTCTCTATCCAAAGGTGCTCCAACAATTAGGGAGTAGTAGTTCTTGAATGT
>WNWU01000057.1:12322156-12333397 GCA_012654045.1 Ptyas mucosa | reverse complement strand
AGTCTCAACATCTTTTTTACATTGTGGTGACCAAAACTAGATACAGTATTCCAAGTGTGGTCTTACCAAAGCATTATAAAGTGGTGTTAACACTTCAGTTGATTTTGATTCCATTCCTCTGTTAATGCAGCCTAGAACTGTGTTGGCTCTACTGGCTCATATTTAAGTGATTGCCCATTAGGACTCCAAGATCCCTCTCACAGTTACTATTATTGAGCCAGGTACCACCTATACTATGCTTGGGAATTTGATTTTTCTTCCCTAAATATAGAATCCTACTTTTTTCACCATTGAATTTAATTTTGTTAGATAGGGCCCAATGTTCAACTCTGTCATGATCATTCTGTATCTTAAGCTTATCTTCTGGAGTGTTGGCTATTTCTGCCAGCTTGGTGTCATCTGCAAACTTGATGAGTTCCCCATCTATTCCCTCATCCAAATCATTGATGATGATATTGAAGAGTACTGGGCCTAAAACAGAGCCTTGGCATACCCCACTGCATACTTCCTTCACCCAGTGCCTTCATGTAGATGTTAAACCAAAGGGAAAAGAGTATACAGTAGAGTTCTGAGGTACCCAATCCACCAAGGGCTTCAGATTCAATTTCACCTCTCTTGTCCCCACCAACTGAACCCAACCACAGGGAAAGAAGGAGAACCTTGCAATGTGTACCTCCCAGCGCCAATCCCTTCAGACAGGCTATGGTTGATGCTAGCAAAATATAGTGAGAGATCAAGAAGAACCAGTATGATTCCAGTAACTACCTTTGAAATATCAGAAAGTATTAAAAAATGAAAATAGGTAAAACTCCAGGACCAGATGGCCTCACAAGCCAGTATAACAAATATTTTGAGGGGCAACTCCTATAACTACTAAAGCATATCATGGATTATATTAAGGATATACAGGTGAAACTTGATAAATTAGAATATCGTGCAAAAGGTCATTTATTTCAGTAATGAAACTTAAAAGGTGAAACTAATATATGAGATAGACTCATTACATGCAAAGCGGGATAGTTCAAGCCTTTGATTTGTCATAATTTTTATGATTATGGCTTACAGCTCATGAAAACCCCAAATTCACAATCTCAGAAAATTAGAATATTACATGAAATCAATAAAACAAGGATTGTACATAGAACAATATCAGATCTCTGAAAAGTATAAGCATGCATATGTACTCAGTACTTGGTTTGGGCCCCTTTTGCATTAATTACTGCCTCAATGCAGCGTGGCATGGATGCTATCAGCCTGTGGCACTGCTGAGGTGTTATGGAAGACCAAGATGCTTCAATAGCGGCCTTCAGCTCTTCTCCATTGTTCGGTCTCATGTCTCTTATCTTTCTCTTGGCAATGCCCCATAGATTCTCTATGGGGTTCAGGTCAGGCGAGTTTGCTGGCCAATCAAGCACAGTAATCCCATGGTCATTGAACCAAGTTTTGGTATTTTTGGCAGTGTGGGCAGGTGCCAGGTCCTGCTGGAAAATGAAGTCAGCAGCCCCATAAAGGTCGTCTGCGGAAGGAAGCATGAAGTGCTCCAAAATCTCCTGGTAGACAGCTGCGTTGACCCTGGACTTAATGAAGCACAGTGGACCAATAGCAGCAGATGACATGGCTCCCCAAATCAACACAGACTGTGGAAACTTCACACCGGACTTCAAGCATCTTGCAATATGTGCCTCTCCATTCTTCCTCCAGACTCATCCTCCAAATGAGATGCAAAAGTTGCTCTCATCAGAAAAGAGGACTTTGGACCACTGAGCAACAGACCAATTCTTTTTTTCTTTAGCCCAGGTAAGACGCTTCTAATGTTATTTGTTGTTCAGGAGCGGCTTGACAAGAGGAATACGACATTTGAAGCCCATGTCCAGAATCCGTCTGTGTTTGGTGGCTCTTGATGCACTGACTCCAGCCTCAGTCCACTCCTTGTGAAAGTCTCCAACACTTTTGAATGGTCTTTTCCTGACAATCCTCTCCAGGCTGCGGTCATCTCTGCTGCTTGTGCACCTTTTTCTTCCACACTTTTCCCTTCCACATAACTTTCTATTAATGTGCTTTGATACAGCACTTTGGGAACATCCAACTTCTTTTGCAATTACCTTTTGAGGCTTTCCCTCCTTATAGAGGGTGTCAATGATGGTTTTCTGCACAACTGTCAGGTCAGCAGTCTTTCCCATGATTGTGATTCCTACTGAACCAGACTGAGAGACCATTTAAAGGCTCAGGAACACTTTGCAGGTGTTATGGCTTAATTAGCAGATTAGAGTGGGACACTTTGAGCCTAGAATATTGAACCTTTTCACAATATTCTAATTTTGTGAAATTGTGAATTTGGGGTTTTCATGAGCTGTAAGCCATAATCATCAAAATTATGACAAATCAAGGCTTGAACTATCTCGCTTTGCATTTAATGAATCTATCTCATATATTAGTTTCACCTTTTAAGTTGTATTACTAAAATAAATGACCTTTTCCATGATATTCTAATTTTTTGAGTTTCACCTATAATGAATTGTGTACTACAGGATGTAAAGATGCCTCAAACTTGGAAAGAAGTTAATATTGTGTTATTATCAAAGGAGAGTCAAGATGTACTGAAGATAAAAATTTATACATCAATTTCAATATTAAAACAAGAATTATAAAAGTTTTACTGCAATACTAGCAGAAGGATTGAAGAAATTTCTAGTTTTACAGTCACAAAGGCCAATCTGACTTTTTGCCAGAAAGACAATTGAGAGACAATGAATAAGTACTGTTTTGAATGTTATTGAATATTTACAATTTCGTAATGAAAAGCAAGCAGCTCTAATATTTTTGGATGCAGGGAAAGCTTTTGATAACTTAAATTGGGACTTTATGTTTAAAGTTTTGGAAGACATGGATATTGGAGAGAAATTTATCCAAGGGGTTAAGGCGATATAACCATCATAGCAAGCAAATGTTATCATTAATGGAGATTTAACTACAACGTATGATATTCAAAGGAATATGAGACAAGGATGTCCTCTATCTCCACTGTTATTTATGTAAGTTTTGGAAGTTTTGAATAATGGTGTCTGAGAGGATAAGTACATAACGGGCATAAAAATCACAAAACAAGTTTATAAATGAAGAGCTTTCACTGATGACTTAGTTACAGATTCTTGCAAGACCTCAAAACACTTGATGAAGAAGCTAAATGACTTTGGAGGTTTAGCAGGCTTCAAAATAAATAATCAGAAAACAAAAATGCTTGTTAAGGATATGGCTTCTCAAGAATGTGAAATATTGACAAAGGAATCAGGTTTTAAGGTGGAGAAAAATTCTAAATACAATCAGGTTACGTTGACAAATACAAACACCAAACTCTTTCAAAACAATTTTGTATTTGTATGAAATTATATTAAAAAGACTTTATTAAGATGTGATAATTCTTATTGATGTCTTACCAAAGATGTTATTTTCATTTCAGATTTTATCAATATTGTCACGTAGCACAAATTACTGCAAGATGCCAAAGAAAGAGGAGGTTTAGGTTGACCCAATTTGACATTGTACTTTGATTCTTGCTTTGATTCTTAGGAAAATGGATAACTCTCCAAATAAAAAAGATTACTCGAATTAGAGGGCCATGAATTAAGGTTTGGATGACATGTCTACTTATGGTATGACAAAGTTAAGACGAACGTTGACTTTAAGGATTATTTTGTTGGCATCCTAAGGGTTTGAAATAGATATAAAACAGGATTCTCTATGAAGGTATCACTTTAGGTGTCATTCCAACTTTTTTCAGAAAAGAAACATTGATGAGCTCAGACAGATGGACTTAGGTCAAAAATTAACTTTCATTCAAGGTGAACATACTCTTAAATTTCAATAGAAATAGCACTTAGACTTATATACCACTTTACAGTGCTTTACAGCCCTCTCTAAGCGGTTTACAGAGTCAGCATATTGTCCCCAACAATTTGGGTCCTCATTTTACTGACCTTGGAAGATAGAAGGCTGAGTCAACCTTGAACCGGTCAGGGTCAAACTGCTTGCAGTGGGCAAAATTAGCCTGCAATACTGCATTCTAACCACTGTGCCACCATGGCTCTTTTGAAGAGTGTCAAGGTCCCACAGTAGAAAATGTGGCAGACCTGAAGGCCCAACTGTAAAATATGGCTTCCAGGTGTGACAAAGAGTTAGAGTGAGAAGAATGTGTCTGTCATTGGTTTACTAATATACAATTAAAAGGAAGATTTAAGATAGACAAAAACATTATGAATTTCAAATTGTATTGTGTGTTAATGATGAACATGTTATTGCCCAAGTTTACAAACTGCATTGAAATTGAATTTGGAGAACGAATATGTAAAGCAATGCATTATTCAATGGGCAAAGAATGTGTGGTATAATATAATGCTTGAACAATGGGAATACATGTGAACAAAGGGTTTGAAATTTACATTGAAAAAAATAAATTGAACTATGTTTTTTTTAATAAAATGATGTACCATTGGTATTTAACATCTGACAATTATCAAAGATGTATAAGATGTCAGAAGTTAATTCTAAAGTTAAAATGTCAGAAGTTATTGCTTTTTTCTTTTCTCCCCTTCATCCTACATTTCTCTCTTTCTCTGTTCCAATTTTCCCACTATTTTCATTTGTATTTTATATTCTAATAAGTTTAATAAAATTATATTGTTTAAAAAAAAAAGAACAACCCGTATGATTGCACAATCACCATCCCAGTTCTATCAAAGATCATACACCAGCATAGACACCTATGTCCAGGCTAGAAACCTGACTGAAAGAAATCCAAATAATCAGTTGTCTCCAGAATGGTCTGGAATTGTAGCACTACCACCTTCTCATCCTTTTCTTGGAAACTGGCCCAAAATGTCAAGTACAGATGGATCCAGTGAAGCTTCCTCAAAACAGCGGAAAACACATTGCTATGAATCCTTTCACTTTTGATTGAGTTCTTTGAATCTCCCCATTAGTACAATTCAAGGTTGGAACCTCCTTTTGAGTTTGGAGACTTTTTGAAAGATAGTCACTTTTTCTCCATGTCTGTTTGCATTTACATGTTCTCGCAGATCTTGTAATACTGCTTCTGGTCTCTTCTAGATGTTCCTTGAAATTCCTTGTTAAGTTCAGTCCTGAGTCCTGACAATTTTCTCTTTCTTGGGTCTGGCTCCTTTTCTGGGAAATTTCTATTTTTGTTCTATGGAACTGTTCCATAGTTCCTCTGATGTTCAGGACTTCAAAGCAATTCTGTTCTACTTTGAAATGGTACAGTCAGCCCCTGGCCTGTTTGTTCTTATAACTGAGCTCTTCTGCCCCCTTATACCAATGAAATAGTCAATTCAATTTCTGCATACTTCATCTGGGAAGTATTAATATAATGTTAGGAATTTTTTTGCTGTTGTTGTTGGAAGATGGTATTAGCAAGGAAAAAAATCTTTGGACTGACAGAAATTGATAAAATGTGGTTCTTCTACTTCATTTCCGATTTCTAGGCCATAAAATCCAACACAATTTTCTTCCTTAATTTTTCCAATTTTGGCATCCCGGTATTCACAAGGAGCACATCTTGCTTGCAAGTTCTATTGAATTTCAAATTGAATGTGATTATAAAACTTGTTAACCTCCTCTTTTTCTGCATCAGTTTTGTGAGCATAAACTTGAGTAATCATCAATTAGAGAAACAAAGGGGAACCTATGATAGGTCTTCAAAGATGACACACAACATTTTGGTTGACATACCAGCAATCACCAATTCCTGACAATTATTTTCAATATTTTTGGAAGCTATGAAGGTTGCATGAGAATGGGGTGTGCTCCTTCATGACCTTTGAACCTTCCAGAAGTAGTGTGAGAGGTAGGTGCACTTGTGCAATCTTTGGAAACTCCAAAAATTGCATAAGAATGGGACATGCTTTGGTGTGGCTTTTGGAGCTGGCAGAGGCTGCAGAAAAACATTTTCTGAAATCACCTCATGAAAGAAGTCTTGTGTGCCTGGAACAGCCTTAGGCAGTCCACAGGGGCCTGTCAACAGAGAGAGAACACTGCTGGAAGGTACATGGCACATGGCAGATGCTGGAAAGTGCTGGGTCACAGGGCAATCATACTGTTCCCCAAGGCTTGGGACAGCACGACACAGCCTTTTTGAGTGGCATTGGTGGTGTCAAAGTTGAAGTCGAGGCCCTAGCCCAGAGGTCTTCAAACTTGGCAACTTTAAGACTTGTGGACTTCAACTGCCAGAATTCTCCAGCCAGCATAGCTGGGAGTTGAAGTCCACAAGTCTTAAAGCTGCCAAGTTTGAAGACCTCTGCCCTAGCCTCTATTTCAAGCCCAGCCTTGGCACTGCTGCAAGCTATTACTGTTCAGGGTGGCCTAGATGCCCCACAAAGATAGACAATTTTTCTCTTTTGTTTGTGGGGTGAAGGGGAACAGATCTGCAAAGTCAAGTTAGACCTTTTCCAAATTTTTACATACCTGAGCATTGAAGGGTTGTCCATGACATTTAATTGATGTTATTTGGTCATTGGTTGCAGTGTAATGTTCTTCTTATATTCTTCCTGACTATGAAAGCAACTTTTTTTTCTATTTTGCATATCCTTAGTATGATTTTGCAGATTGAACTTGTTCAATTGCAGTTCATTTCAATTCTCTATTGCCTAAAATGTCAATGTGTGGTTGATCTATTTTATCTTTTACTGGTTTTTTTCCTTCTCATGTTACATGTTACCATTGTAAGTTTCTCTTTAGACATTGGATTTCTTTTCCTGCATGGCAACATCAGCAACTCGATATCATGGATTCTTTAATCTAGCCACACCATAAACACCATTAGTATTCCAAAAGATCCTCAGCGAGCTAAGTAGTTTGCTGAATGCCACCCAATATAAGGGGCACAATAAATGGCACAATATCATCAATCACTATTGGCCTTGTTTATAACTCCATTGTAGGGAAGAATAAGCAATCATATGTAGCTTGGTACCAAAGTACACATGATTTGAGTCCCACTATTATTGCATTTTGGTTTAATGTCTGTATTTATGATACAATAGTTTTGGAAAAAGTAATATGGCCTCAAGATGGCTAAAATTATGTGGAAAACATAAATTCATCATCAAATTAAAATATGGATCTATCGTATTTATTTGTATAATATAAAGTCTGGTCAATATTATATTTCTGAAGATCTCCCTCCCTCCTTCCTTCCCTGGCTAAAGGGAAACAAATTTAGTGATGTAAAGTTGGGAGACTTGGGATCTATTGACAAATATAAGCCACAGAAGCTTGACTGTTCATACTTGCCTACAGTTTGGTGAGCTTTTTATGAGCATGCTTTGAATATATATTTCAAGTCAGCTATAGATTCGTTGAATTGGCAAGGTATCAAGTTCACATTTAACAAGTTTCTTAATCAGAAAGTTACATTATATTTTGTCAAATGCCTTGGTGAAATCAGTATGTAAAATGCTCATATCATTCCTACAATTTCAGTAAGTTGATACAACACCCAGCTGACTTTGGCTTATCTCAAGAAAGTTGAACTGTGAGTACGTAGATGGGAGACTACCAAGACATCCCAAGCTTATTAAATAGATTGCGAAGATAAAAATACCTCACAGAATTAAAGGACTGGCAAAGCACATCTATACTGAGAAAACTGTCTTATTAAACAAATAAAGTTTACATTTAACATGTTCTTAAAAAATCAAAGCAGATCTTTAGCATTTACTGCTTATTTGCTCTATGAGCTTCTCAGAATACAACAGGTATTCCTTGAGTTCCATCGTTTTTAATTACATAGGTTTGCAGACTCAGAATTCC
The DNA here is from genome assembly GCA_012654045.1 of Ptyas mucosa. NCBI lineage: Eukaryota > Metazoa > Chordata > Lepidosauria > Squamata > Colubridae > Ptyas > Ptyas mucosa. Next base: position 12,325,576 of record WNWU01000057.1, on the reverse strand, counting down.
CTGCCAGCTACCCTTTGCTGAGAATTCTGGAAGCTCAGGACCACACATCTACAACTTGACAATGTTGGGAAAAACTGCTAAGCCTCCCCAGTATCAATGTCAGGCTGTCAAAACTATAGATCCCCTAATCTTATTTTATTAAAAGTTGCAAGAATTTCCCTCCTCCAATCCCCTCATATTTCAGCTATTCTCTCGAATTGATTGAATTACATAAGATAAAGACCTGGGTTTTGATATGACATAATCCTTCCCCACTTCCCCACTTAAAACACATGCTAAATTGATGCAACACTCTAAGATTTGAAGAAAATTATAAAATGTAAGGATTGTGGGGGTCCTTGACTAGGAAAATTTTGATTCCTTCCAACCTAAAAGAAGTGACACTGTAGATGTTGCAATAGAAACAGGATACAAAAATCCATATATTGTTAAATTGACAAGGCCATTCCAGTTTGGATTAGAGAGTTCTAATACAAGGTAACCTTTGATCATTCTAGGAATAGGACTACACAGTTATCAGATATCATTTCCATATTATAAATGTATTATTTCTACTCAGCTGTTAACCCCTTTACAATACATTCTATTTCTAAATTTATCAACACTGTATTAACAGGATAGAAACCTGGAAACCAACTTACAAATAAAGTTATGTGTATATAGCAGATTAATAAAGTTCAGCAAGTTTGCAACCCACACATTAGCCATAAATATTGTCACAAAAAGAGGCATCACATTGAGAATTGATTCATCAAATAACAAAACTATCAGCACAGGGAAAATCATTAATTAATGTTCATCTGTAAACAACACAAAAGTAGTTTGGCAGGGTAAAATAATAAAATAAGATGAAGATCTTATTTATGTTTCAATAGCAATAGCACAGATTTATATAATGCTTCACAGTGCTTTATAGCCCTCTCTAAGCGGTTTACAGAGCCAGCATTTTGCCCCAAATAATCTGGGTCCTCATTTTACTGACCTCGGAAGGATGGAAGGCTGAGTCAACCTTGAGCCGTTGCGGATCAAATTCCTGGCAGTGGGCTAAATTAGCCTGCAATTCTGCATTCTAACCACTGCACCAACATAGCTTATGTTTATATGTTTACTATCAAATAAGACAGATTCATTTACTGTCAAACAAATGAAAAACTTTTTTGAACATTTCTATAGCTCTTCATTTTCAAAAAACTATTTTTAATAAAAAAGTATTAATTATTTGTAATTCAATTGATAGGTATCTAAATCTAATAATTCAAAAACAATATTGTCCCAAGACTAATCCTAAAATATAACCATAGAAATAGGATGCTAATCAGATGACAAGGACTCCAAGAGCTGGACTCACCTTTCTGGCAGAATCTGGGGACACATCCACCCCATTGATAAGTTCCCCATCATCTGCAAAGACAGGAATATTGGGACTGAAAATCATGAGATCGCTCTTGGCACCAGCCTCTGCACTCACACCTGCCAGGATATGGCTGTGGCGATTGGAATAGGACCAGCTGCCCACTTCACTGGCACACACCAGGGTGGCCATGCCAGGGCCATACACCATGGGTTCCTTTGCCTTGCAGTGACATCGCAGGGCCACGTAGATGAGAGTGGCCAGCAAGAAGAGGATGGAAACAGAGCAGATGGCAATAATCAGATAGACGTTGATTGAGTCCACCAGGGGCACAAAGCTCTCTCCTGATCTTTGAACATTAATATCCATTTTGATTGTCTGACCACTTGTCACAAGTGAAACACTCAGGGTGGCTGTGGCTGACAGTTGAGGTTTCCCGTGGTCCTTCACAACAACCAGAACACTGTGGATTTTGCTTGCTTCTGAATCATCCAGAGAATATTTCGTACTCACCTCACCACTATACTGCCCCACAGACCATGGACTATTACTTTCTTCAATCAGTTCATATTGTAGCCATGCACTGTATCCAGAATCTGCATCCAAGGCATGGATTTTGCCTACAATATGCCCAGGCATCGCAGGGACCAATAGAAGAATCAGGTTCTCTTCTGGTGATGTTAACACAGCAGGTGCATTGTCATTCTCATCCATCACAAAGACTTGAACAGTTGCATTGCCACACAAGGAGGGCATTCCAGCATCCTTGGCTCTCACCTGGAACTCCAGCAGTTTCAACTCTTCATAGTCCAAGGACTGCAAAGCATAAAGTTTTCCACTCTCCGAATGTACAGAGATGTAGCTTGACAATGGCCAGAGCTTCTCATCTATCCAATAGGTGATTAGGGCATTCTCAGCTATATCTGGGTCCAAGGCAGATACTGTGAAAATGTGAGCACCAGGGGGATTGTTCTCCTTCACAAAGACTGTATAGGAGGGCTGTGTGAAAGCTGGAGCATTATCATTTATGTCACTAATAGGCACTACGAGAGTGATCCTAGAAGACAGTGGTGGATCGCCTTGATCTTCCGCTGTCACAACCATCCTGTACTCAGACACCTGCTCTCGATCTAGGATTGCACCAACAATCAGGGAGTAGTAATTCTTGAATGTGACTTCGAGTTTGAAGGGTACTCCAGTGGGCCAGAGGAAACAGTTTATTTGTCCATTGTTGCCAGAATCCCTATCAGAAATTTTGAAGATGGCTACCACAGTCCCTGGAGCAGAGTCCTCTGGCAATGGCACAGAGAGAGAATTCACAGATATTTCTGGAATGTTGTCATTCATGTCCAAAACTTCAATGAGAACTTTACAATGCATTGATAATGGAGAACTGCCTTTATCTTGTACTACAATTGGAAGTTCATAGAATTTACTTTCTTCGTAATCCAATTTTCCAATTACTCTGATTTCCCCAGTATCAGAATTTATAGTAAACAACTTTGTGACATGTAGAGCGACACTATCATGAAAAGAATAAGAGATTTCGCTATTAATCCCTTCATCTAAGTCTGTAGCATTCAGAGTAATAACTAATGACCCACTAGCTGTATTTTCTAGTAACTTTACCCTATAAGCAGATTGATTAAACACAGGAGGGTTGTCATTGACATCCAGCACCTTGATGACTAGCTGAACAGTTCCTGTGAGTTTTGGTTCACCCCCATCAGTGGCTGTCAGTATTAAATGATGCACAGGGCTCTCCTCTCTGTCAAGTGGAACCTTCAATACAAGTACTACAGATTTACTCTCATCTTCATCATTTCTTGAATCAAGAGCAAAATGGTTGTTTGGACTGAGCTTGTAAGTTAACACAGCATTCATACCAATATCTGCATCAGATGCTCCTTCTAATAGGAACTGGGTGCCAGACATTATGAGTTCTGATATGCTCAGGATCTTTTCCCTGGCTGAGAAGATGGGAGCATTGTCATTCATGTCTTTGACTACAACCTCCACATAGAAGAACCTCAGAGGTTTCTCCACAATCACCTCCAGATGAAGGACAC
>WNWU01000057.1:12283405-12317156 GCA_012654045.1 Ptyas mucosa | reverse complement strand
CAGTTTCACTTACAGAGTTTCCTTAGGAAATAGCGACCTCTTGTGACCAAATATCAAACTGGAGAAGCAGACTTTCATTCTGTGTTCATGACAAATTATTAATAATTATCCAATCTTCATACACAGATTCATGCAGTGCTTGGGTACATTCTTGACCATACATATAAAAACCAACCCAAATATAGAAGGCTAATTAAATAGCTTACCGTCATTAAAAAAAGAGTAATTAAATTTTATTGTAAGTTACTACATATATTTATTGCTTAGTACTTTTATTAGTATGGACGGGAATAAGATCTGCAACTTTTATGATCTCATCCATTGTTCAAAGATGTGATTATGATGGCACTGAGGGAATACTGAATTGGCTTCAAACTATTTGAGCTAACTTTGAGCAACATGACAAATAATAAAACATCAGAAGCACAGAGGTACATAAAAGATAGAAATAAATATGAAATACTGTCCTTGTTACTTTTCTGTTTCTTGTCCATTGTATGGAGCTCTGAAATCATTCAGATAGATGAAAAGCAGAGCAAGATATCAATTTCCAAAATATTTAATTTGATATCTAAATGAGTCTCCCATTGAGAACATTTTTAAATGAGGAATTGAATAATCATAGAAATCTATTCCTTTTTTGCTTGCCATATGATACTGACATAATTTCAACAGCAATGCACATAAAGCAATTTATTTGACAAGACTTAGACAACTGATGAACTGTGTTGTTTTAAAAATTGAATTTGTTACCACTAACTACTATGTTTTGCCTCTCATGTCATCAGTTGTATATTTCTGCATGAACAATTAATTAGATAAATAATTAATAAAGCTACTGTATTCACACTTCAAAAGAGTTTGGGAAGGAGTCCCTTGTTCCGAAATAGTTGCCATATTTCTTGCAGCCAATATTGCTGCAATATATATTTTTTCTTTTTATGCTCTTTACATATTCTCCTGTTTTAATATAAGTGATACGTTTTGCTTTGTATGTTTCAATTTATAATCATTTAAACTGTCACAATGTTCAAATTTTCTCTTTTCCCCTTTGTTTTCAGCTGTCTGAAGTGGACTGTATTGTGTTATAATCTAAAAAAATAATCTAAAAAATCTAATTTAGAATCACAGGATTGGGAGGGACCTTGGGGATCTTCTAGTACAATCCCCTGCCCAAGGCAGGAGTTTTCTTACCATCTTGGACAAAGGGATGTCAAATCTATTCCTGTATACCTCCAGCAATGGAGCACCCTCAGCTCCAGGAGGGAAGTTGTTACACTGCTTAATAGTTCTCACTGTCAAGAAATTCCTTTTTATTTCCAAGATGGCATCCTCCCTTGCCACAGTATTTTGCATTTTGTTTTAATATTCATTTTTTATCTAATGTGGCTTTGAGAAAGAGTAATATTGTTTCAGGAGGGTGCGGTGGCTCAGTAATTAAAGACACTGAGCAATAGCTGATGTTCAAGACCAAGCACTGTGCGATGGGGTAAGTTCCCATTACTTTTTTATTTTTTTATTTTTTATTTTTTTTAATTTGATTTATATGCTGCCCTTCTCCGGAGACTCAGGGCGGCTTACAATGCGCTAAGTAATATTTATTTTTATTTATTTATTTTTATTTATATTAAATTTATAGACCGCCCTTCTCCCTGAGGACTCAGGGCGGTGTACAGCCAGAATTAAAAAACACATAATATAAACAATAAGAACAATTAAAAATAGAATAATAAATTTCAGCTCAAATTAAAAATACCAATCCCCATAAAATTTAAAATTTAAAATATTGCTTGAGCCAGCCCGGCTTGTTTGAAAAGGCACTGAGGTCTGGGATTTTCCTTATCTCGGGGGGTAACTGATTCCAGAGGGTAGGTGCCCCCACAGAGAAGGCTCTCCCCCTGGGGGTCGCCAGCCTACATTGTTTGGCTGACGGCACCCCGAGGAGGCCCTCTCTGTGGGAGCGCACGGGTCGATGGGAGGTCGTCTGTGGCAGTAGACAGTCCCGTAGATAACTAGGTCCTTTGCCATGGAGCGCTTTAAAGGTGATAACCAACACCTTGAAACGCACCCGGAAGACCACTGGGAGCCAGTGCAGCTCACGCAGGAGTGGTGTAACATGGGAGCGCCACATTGCTCCCATCACTACCCGCACGGCCACATTCTGGACCAGTTGGAGCCTCCGGGTGCCTCTCAAGGGGAGCCCCATGTAGAGAGCATTACAGTAATCAAGGCAAGAGGTGACAAGGGCGTGAGTGACTGTGCACAGGGAATCCCGATCAAGAAAGGGCCACAACTGGCGAATCAGGCGAACCTGACAGAAAGTCCCCCTGGTGACAGCCGTCAGATGGTCCTCTAAGGACAGCTGCCTATCCAGGAGGACTCCCAGATTGCGAGCCCTTTCCGTGGGGGCCAAAGACTTGCCCCCAATAGTCAGCGATGGAGTCAGCTGACTATATCGGGATGCCGGGAGCCACAGCCACTCAGTCTTGGAGGGGTTGAGCCTGAGCCTGTTCCTCCCCATCCAGGTCTGCACAGCCTCCAGGCACTGGGACATCACTTCAAGGGCATCGTTGGGGTGGTCTGGGTTGGAGATGTACAGCTGAGTGTCATCAGCGTATTGATGGTATCTCACCCCAAAACCACGGATGATCTCGCCCAGCGGCTTCACATAAATGTTGAACAGAAGGGGCGAGAGGACCAATCCCTGTGGCACTCCACAGATGAGAGGCCTCGAGGTCGACCTCTGCCCCCCTGTCAACACATACTGCGACCGGTTGGAGAGAAAGGAGGAAAACCACCACAACACGGTGCCTCCCACCCCCAGCTCTTCCAACCGGTGCAGCATGATACCATGGTCGATGGTATCAAAAGCCGCTGAGGGATCTAACAGGACCAGAACAGAGGAGCAACCTCTGTCCCGAGCCCTCCAGAGATCATCAACCAACGCGACCAATGCCGTTTCCGTGCTGTACCCAGACCTGAAACCTGACTGGAACGGATCTAGGATAGCCTTCATACTTTTATATATTTATACAAAGTCAGCTTATTGCCCCCACAAACTGGGTCCTCAATTTACCTACCTTAGAAAGGATGGAAGGCTGAGTCAACCTTGAGCCTGGTGAGATTCGAACCTGCAATAATTGCAGGCAGCTGGTGTTAATAACAGGGTGCTTTAGACTACTGTACTACCAAGGCTCTTGCCCCAGTTCCTGCCTACTTAGTAGTTTGAAAGAATGCAAATGCAAGTAGATTAATAGGTACCACTTCATGGGAAGGTAGCAGTGTTTCATGCACCTTTGTCATATAGTAGTGCTAGTCACATGACCATGGAAATTTCTTTGGACAATGTTGGCTCCCTCAGTTAAGAAACGGAGATGAGTACTGCCCCGTAGAGTCAGACATGACTTGACAGGGGAAACCTTTACCTTTATCTTTAATATGGTTTTGATATCTGATTTTCAATTATATCATCTTTTAATAATTTCTATATGTACAAAGAATTATAGATTTCCAAAATGTGAGATACATTGAAAGGGATCACTCTTTTACAGTGGCAAAATACTCAAAATTTACAACTTTCAATCAGTGGATTCTGTATTTTTTCCCTCTTCATACAATACTAAATGAATTTTAAAAATGGAGGCTAGTTTAAACTATGTAAAATCAGGAGTGCTCTTATTTTCCTGCCAAGTAATGGTCATGGCAGCCTAATCTTTCATATTTGCCTCCAGTCTGATGAGTTGCTGTTGATCAACTTCTTTAAATTAAAGGTTTCAAGCCAGCTACAGAGTCACTTAAATAGGAAGCCATCAAGCTCACATTTAAGTTGTTTGTCAATTGCCCCGATACAGCCGGTAGCTGTATCAGATGCCTCCAGATCAATAATGTGGCTAAGTCCCTCTCCTCCTCACTTTTCTTTCCCCTTTTGCCATTGAAGAAACATTGAATTGGCTTCAAACGATGTGAGCTACTTATATTCTTCTTCTAATATCTTTTGGTTTTGTTTCTCCTTCTTATTTTTCTTTCCCATATAAGTTATTGCTAAATCTCTAATGTATGCCTTAGCTCTGCCCCATACATTTTGTAAGGAGGTTTCTTCTTTTCTATTCTCTTTAACGAAAAAGTATAATTGAATAAATTCGTTATCTTTTAATATTGATTGGTTCAATATCCACCCTAATTTTCCTTTTTGTCCTTTCCATTTAACTTTTATTGGACTTTTATTGTGGTCTGCCCACTTACTTGTTTCTATGTCTATTTCTTGTACATTGGATCTTAATTCAGCTGACATCCATATCATATCTATTCTTGACCAAGACATATGCCTATTTGAATAAAATGAATATTGCTTTTCCTTAGGATGTATCTTGCGCCAAACATCTTAGATACCTAATTCTTCCGCCATTTAAAAAAAAAAGCTGTTGGAAGTGTCTTCCTAGCTTTTTTATTTATTTTCCTAGTTTTATAATCCAGTTCTGCATCCACAATTCATTAAAATCTCCTACTACACATATATTTTCATACTCCAATTCTATTATTTTCTTATGAAGCTTACTATAAAAGTCCTCTTGATTTCTATTTGGTGCATAAATTACTATCAAAAGTATCTGTAATTCATTATCTCCACCATCAAAATTCTCCCTTTTTCATCTGTGAAAATTTGCTTAACATTTATTGTTTCTTTTATGTAAAGAGCTACTCCTTTCTTCTTATGTTGTGATAGAGAGGTATATAGTTTTCCAATTTTGGAATGTTCCAACAGTTTAATGTGCTGTTTTTTAATATGAATGTCTTGCAGGTAAATTATATCCAATTTTATTTTTTCTAGTTTACTAAAAGTCCTTTTCCTTTTTATAGCCAAATTCAATCCATTTATATTTATTGACAGTAATTTTATTTCTACTTCCATGGTTTTATTTATAGATGGGTTTTGTTGTTCTGATCGCTCTCTGATCTTTTGCCTTTGCTCCTTCTCTCTTTGCTATTTCCTCTAACTCTCTTTTGTCGTCTTTTTTTTAATCAAGTTTTATTGATTTTTTTTCACAGACACCCAGAGTATGTATGAACAGAGTATTGACCGTATCATATCTTATACAACTTGTCATATCCAAATACATTTTACATAATTACAGTTTCTGCCAAAATGTTCTTTTTCCCTACTTTTTCATCTTATATTAATATTTCTATACTTATTATATAAACAGCATCACCATCCGCCCTCGAATCCTAATTTCTTAACATTATTTCAATTAGTTATCTTATCCATTGTTAATCATATATATTCTCTTTTAACTTTTATATTAATTCGTTCTTCATCCTAATAAATTTAAGCATACTCGAGGTTGCCTTTCTACCATTTCATTTCCCTTATTTTACAACAATTTTTCTTCTCCTTCTCCTCTCTTTCTCTTCCCTCCCTTCTTCTATCCTCTTCTACTTTCTTCTTTCCTCCTCTGCTATTCCTTCTTTACTTTCCCTTCTTTCCCCGCCTCCTCCTTCCTTCCTTCCTTTCTAACCTTCTCTCCTACTCTTGTTTCCCCTCCTTTTCTTCCTCTCCTTTTCCCTTTCTTCTATTCCTCTCTCTCCTTCCTCTCTTCTCCCCTCCTTCTATCCCTCTACTCCTCCTTCCATTCTCTCTCCATTGTTGTATTCATTTTCAATTCAATATTTTCCACTATAGTATCCGGGCAACCCCAATATTTTCTCCACTTATTAAATATATTTCTTGAAATCCCCATCACATTTTTTGATTATTAACAATGTATTTCAACTTATCCCATTTTTACATTGAAACCTTTAACTAAATTAACCTTGCACCTCTTACTTTCCTTAGTTCCTAATTTCTTATTCCAACATCAATTAATTATTTTCTTCATTTACTAGTATTTCAATTTTATACCTTAATTTTGATTATTTTGACATATAAACCAGTCTACATTTCATATTACATCTGCTGATCCATTTTCCAATAAACAATATATTCTTTTTTGGTTCTTAGATCATCATTTACTAGCATTTCAATTTTATATCTTAATTTCAGTTATTTTCATATTTAAACCAATCTACATTTGATATTACATCTGCTTATTAATTTTACAATAAACAATATATTTCTTCTTGTTTGCTTCTTACATACAATTTCTACTATTAACACAGGTCCCTTAAATCAACTAATAAGTGCTTTATTTCCTTTCCTTCTCTCCATTATTCTTCCCCTTTTAACTATTTTCTTTTGGTCTCTCCAAAATTCCACTTCTTAATATTTTTCTCAATTTCTCTTATTTTCTTCTTTTTCTTTTTATATTTATTGTATCATTTCCCCTGAATCCTTTCTCTAAGTTTTAAAATTGTTACCCTCTTAATTCTCCCTTGCAGTCTTTTCCCATTTCCTTCTCTTCCCTTCTTTTTTGGGGGATATTCCCCCCATCCATTTTTTTTCACTATCAATCCCAGTGTAATTATTTATCTTTTTATCTTCAATTATTTTCCTTTCAGTGTTATTTTCTTGCTTCTCATTTGTATTCTCTTTTTCCTTTTTTTTTTCTATTCTAACCAGGCTTCTGCTTCTTTATTAGCCTTAAATGCTTTGTGCACATTCTTAAACATCTCTATTAGTTCCTCATAAACCCAATATTCTATATTGTCAATTCAAAAAAGTTTTTATTTTAGTTTATGTGTAATTAAAATTCAAGTCCATATAGTGTCTCTCTCTTTTTTTATTTCCAAGTAATATCCAGTTCAAATATTTGTCTAGACTGTTTCAGTTTAAGGCTTTGTTCTTTTTCACTTCTTTTCAAAGTCAGGATCCAGCTGTTTAAACAAACACACCTTAAAATTTCCCACGGTAGTCAAAATTCTTACTGTTTCTTCAATTTTTAAAGCAGCTGTTTAGTGCTTTCTTTCCACCAGCAGATGTCTCTCTCTCAAACCACAATTCCCCAGGCAACAAAGTATCACTTTTAAATCCACATTAAAAGTACTTTCTCTTCAATTTCTTTTCTTTTATTATTAAAGAGTGCTTTTTCTCAGTTTTCTTTTTCTTATATTATTTTTGATTTCTTCAAATCCAATTTTAAGTCCAGATAGAAAGTTTTCTTTATTTGGGCTTTAGTCTTTTAACTTCCTCTTTGTTCTTCTCCCTCCAATTAAAATTCCCAAGTGCCAATTAGCCGCTTATTTCATGTTGGGACCTCGTTTAAACTTTTAAAAAATTTCTTTTTACCTGTGAGTTGGCCAATCACTCACCCGGTAACAATTCAAACATCGCTCCTGCACAGATCTTAGTCCGGTTGCCCCAGTTTAGAGCGGTCATTTTAATGGCCACCACCCCCGCCACTGGATCAAAGAGCTGCCTCCAACCCTTCGAGGAACTTGCCTGATCCTCTTGGTCTTCTGAGGTGCCTCTCTTTCTTCACTGTCCCTCCAACACAGTTCTGGTCTGAAGATCCCCTGACAGCATTTTGTCTGGCTGGATTTTTGTGAAGCTCGTTGGAGCTCGCTATTTTCCAGCCAGCCTCGCCACAACATTTCCAGTTCCCCTTTCATCATCTTCTTCTTGCGTTTCTCTCTCGCCTATGGCTTCCTCTTGTTGTCTATCTTCTTTTTCCTCTCTTACTCTCATTTCTTCTTGTGGTCCAAAATAGTGCTCATAAAATTGTTCTGCTTTTTCTATGGAATCCAGTCTATGTCTTTGTTCCTTCCAAGTCAACAATATTCCCTCTGGTATCAGTCATCTAAAATTTACTCCATTCTTAATGAGCTGTCTTGTCTGGAAGTTGACATTCCTTTCTTATTTCTCTTACCCTTCTGAGAAAGACCTTGACCTCCAATCATTCAGCTTGGAGGCTAAAGATGCAGCATGGCTTTCTCCAATTTGAAGAGACGCTTGTTCGGAAGGTTGAGGCAAAGAGGCAGTCCCGGAACCAGTGAAATCATGGGGGACATGGGCAGGGGACAGAATGTATCTGCCCTCAGTGTGGAAGGGATTGCCACTCTCGAATTGGCCTTTTTGGTCACACTAGATGCTGTTTTAGGACCTCTTTCCAGAGCACGATACCATAGTCTCTTGAGACTGAAGGATGCCAATGATGATTTTTGGGGATCTGTTTTAAAACTACTATTTCTTTCCCTTTGTATTTTAAAGGGTCATCTCTCACTCTTTGTAGTATCTCTGTTTTTATTGCTTTTTAAGTAAATCTCACATGTACCTCTCTGGGGTGTCTATTTCTTCTCGCATATCTAGTGTAGACTCTAAATACTTCCTCCATCTCAGCAAGCACCTTTCCTTTGTTCACCTCTAAAGTATTTGCCAGCAGCTCTGCCGTTATCTCCGCCAAGTTTTCTTCCTTTTCTTCCTCAATATTCTGGAATCGCAAGTAGTAATCAGCCTTATCCATCTCAAGTGATATTATTATTCTCTCATGACTCTTATCTGCCAGGGTAAGTCTGTAATCAACTTCTTCCACTCTTTTCTCTGATCAGCTTTCTCTTCTACTTTCTGAATGCGTTGTTCATTTTTAGCCATTATTTGTTGAAAATTCTCTATTTTATCTTCTACTTTTCCTATTCTTTCCTTAATATCTTAATGCATGGCCTGAATCATAGCTTTCATTTCTAATTGCATCGTGTTCATTTTCTCTTGCTGCAACATAACATCCAATGACCTTTGGCCTGCTGGGTTAGATGCTGATGCTGAGGATGGCGCAGATGAAGTTCTCGTCATTTTGAGATGTTTTAATAAATGTAAACCAATTATTAAGGATATTAACTACAACACCCCAACAGCCCCAGTGTTGACCACCCACTTCACTATCTCCTTCCAATTTCCCTTTTTACAAAGCTATTCAGGAGTCAAAACATTCAATATTTTTTTAAAAATTTGATTTATATGCCGCCCTTCTCCAGAGACTCAGGGCAGCTTACAATGCATTAAGCAATAGCCTTCATACTTTTGTATGTTTATACAAAGTCAGCTTATTGCCGCCATAAACTGGGTCCTCATTTTACCTATCTTAGAAAGGATGGAAGGCTGAGTCAACCTTGAGCCTGGTGAGATTCGAACTTACAGTAATTGCAGACAGCTGGTGTTAATCACAATGCTTTTTAGTCTGCTGAGCCACCAGGCTCTTCTTTTATTACTGTATCCCTTTTTCCTTCTTCTTATTTTCAATCTCCAAATAATATCACTGTTTTTTTTAATTGAAGTCCCAGGGGAGCATAATTATAATCCAGAAAAAAGAAGTGGAACTGTTAATTGTAATCCAAGAGGAAAGCAAAGATATAAATTGTAATCAAGAGTTGTTAATCTGTTGACCCCTTTGTTCTTCAAAAAGTATTCTCTTCTTCTCTTGTCAAATTTATGATTCCCTTTCTCCTCCCCATTGTGTCCTATTCTTCGTTTTTTGTTTTTGTTTTTTATTCTATAATCTAATAAAATGTTTTTAAAATAAAAAATAAAAAAAAGAAATGAGACATGTAAATTATCTATAACTTTTTTGATCTCATCCATTGTTCCCAGATGTACAGTACCATAGTGCCATTGAAGAAACATTGAATTGGCTTCAAACCATGTGAGCTAGTTATGAGCAAAATGAAGTATAATAAAACATCAGTACCAAGGAGGTACATAAAAGATAGAGATAAATATGAAATACTGTCCATCTTACTTTTTTGTTTCTTGCCCTGGGTATGAACTTTTTAAATAATTTAGATAGATGAAAAGCAGAGCAACATATGAATTTCCAAACCATTTGATGTCTAACTGAGTCTTTCATTGGAAATATTTTTAAATTTTAAAATAAATTTTAAATACTGATATAATTTCAACAGCAATGCACATAAAACAACTTAACTGACAATACTCAATATTGAGGACACTATCAGTCCTCAAAATTTACAGCCTTGGATCAGTGAATTTTATATTGTTTTTCCTCTTCATGTATAGCGAATGAATTAAAAAAATGGAGACTAACATATTTTTCGGATTATAAAACGCACCGGACTATAAAATGCACCTACCTTTTCTGGTGAGGAAAACAAGAAAAAGAAATCTGTCTCTGCCTCTGCCTCTGCCTCTGCCTCCCAGTAATTTTTCCTCGTTGCAGCAAACAGCCTGCTTTACTTTCATTTTTGTTTTCAGCATAGCTTGATTAGCACAAGAAAAAAAAATCTGCTCCTACCAATTTACTTCTTTGCAGCAAGCAAAGAGGCCTGCACAAAACAGCTGAGAGTCAGGAGGCTGATCCAATCAACTTGTGCTAATTAGGCTGTGCTGAAGCAGAAAGGAGCTGTTTCTTCTTGCTGCTTGCTGCAAGGAAGTAAATTGCTGGGAGGCAAAGGCCAAAGAGTAGGGGCCAGCGGATGGGTGGGGCTACATTTGGTGTATAAGATGCACCCAAATTTTCACCCCCTTTTGGGGGGAAAGGTGCATCTTATACTCTGAAAAATATGGTAGTTTAAACCATATAACATCAGGAGTGCTCTTCTTTTCCTCTCAAGTAGTGGTCATGGGAGCCTAATCTTTCATATTTGCCCCCAGTCTGATGAGTTGCTGTTGATCAACTTGTTTAAATTAAAGGTTTCAAGCCAGCTACAGAGTCACTTAAATAGGCAGGCCATCAAGGTCACATTTGTCAATTAGCCAGTTCAATACCAGTTTACCGGTAGATGTATTGAATCCTCCAGATCAGCAATGTGGCTAACTCCAATTATGACTTTATTGTTTTACCTTTCTGCGCAGTTACTATCTTGGAACATAGCAGACTGGCAAGCTAAATAAATTGAGCCCAATTTTATCTGTATAAGTTTGATTTAGAATTCTTGGAACCAGAGAACCACTGTACATTTTTTTCTCTCTGCAACATGCAACCAGAAAAGTAGACAAGCTCTTGGAAAGGTCAACATTTTTATTTCCTCCAAATTCTGTACCACATCTCCATCCATCCATTGATCCAAGCATTCATTCATTCATTCATTGTGACACTTTAGTGTTGGTCATTGACTTAAAAAATTGGGCCCCTAAATATTTTTCTAATCAATGTATATCTTCCCACCTCACAGAAAGATTTCTAACGGCCATTGTACCTGTGATTATAGAAGACATAGAAAATCATGACTCATACGGCTGGAAGGGACCTTGGAGGTCTTTTAGGTCAACCCCCTACCAAAGGCAGGAGATGTTATTGCATCCTGGACAAATGGTCGTCCGATCTTTTCTTGCATATCTCCAATGATACAGGACCCACAACTCTGGGGGGGCAAACTGTTCCATTGATTAATTGTTGTCACTGTCAGGAAATTGCTCTTTAGTTCCAAGTTGACTTTCCCTCTGATTACCTTCCATCCATTGCTTCTTGTCCTATACTCAGGTGCTTTGTAGAATAAGTCAACCTCCTCATCTCGCTGGCTGCCCCACCGTAACTGTCCAAATGGAAAGTCCAGTGCACAAACTCAGAAATAATAACATCCAGTAATTCTCACTTTAGAAGGGAATTCATTGATTAGTCTCTTCTTCAACATTTGAACATCCCACTTTCTTTTTATATTATTAGACTACTCATTTTATTCTGCAATGCTTCAAAACCTAAGGCATTAGCCCTGAAGGCTGGAGATTATTCCACCTGAGGTGATATTTGGATTCTAGATATTAAAAGGCTTGACTCCAGGGGAGATACTGAGAGAATTTACTTCCAGCCAGCAGAGCGGCAACTACCTTTGATTGTATGTTAATATGAGAAAGACTTGTTGCCCATTATGGAGGTTTTATTGATTCCCATATAGATAGTGACCATCTTTCATCTTCCATCATTTAATCTTATCCTGAAGGCAGATAGTCAGCCTCACCAAGACATGGCTGAACTTTTATCTGAGAGGTACCTCTGACTTATAGACTGGCTATATCTTTCATAGTCTTTTCTGCATCCCAAGTTGGCCTTCACAGATGTCTAGAAGCCTTAATACATTTGTTTAGGATAAAATAGAAACTGGTTTTGTAAAACAGAAGTCCCAACTTTCACCAAAAAGCATTTTAATTTTTTCCATAATTGAAATGTTAACAATAGATCTATTGAGCAAATGCTGGGATTTACTTCCAAACATTGGCCTTCTGTAGCCATCAAATAAATGAACTTCTGGCAAAATGCACAACAAATTAATTAGATTTGCAAACCACAAAAGCAATACCTACATGTCTGCAGCAGTTAACTGTTGAAGGCCAAGATCTTAAGCCTCTGACTGTATGGTACTCAATTCATTCTGTATAAGGATTCGTCTATTTAAGAAATGATTCAATCCTCCTTTTTTGAGAACATTTTTTTCCCCTCAATCATCAGGAGATGATTGAACATCTTGAAACTGTATCTCCCAAAATTTCACGCATTTTCTATTGGAAGCCTATGGGTTCCCTAATTGTTACATCTGGATATTTTGAGTATTTGGATTAAGGACCAACCAGAGACATCTGGCTTATGGGCTAAATTGGGAGGCTAAAAAAATTTAGCCAAAGACAATGGCAGAACATATCTATATTGTTCTCAAGGAAACTTTATGGAACATTACCTATTCCCACCAATTTACTGAGGAAGTTATTTAATCTTTTTAAAAAAAGGTTAGCCTAATAAAAATTATCCTGAAAAACTCCATGTGGATTTCTACAATGTATTGGTTGACTGCTTCATGAGCTACAGATTAGTATTTCAGTTCCCAGCCTTGGCAGCTTAATGTAGGGGCTTCATTTCCAATAATTCCTGTTGCTGAGAATTCTGGGAATTGAAGTCCACATATCTGAAAGTTGCCAAGTCTGAGAAACATTGCTGGAATCTGCATAGAATTAATATAAGAACATTAGATGAATAAAATTTATTTATATTTATATCATACAGACTATTAAATAAAATATGATTTGAAGCATATCTTTGAATACTATTATCATTCCATACATATTTCCTTACAAAAAATATAATAGATTTGCAACTCAATATCCTGATTTAGAAAATGTGTTATGAGCTCACATTTTAGGTATTACTGACTGTTATTATAACTGTAAAATCAGAGGGACAGAATAGATAGATAGATAGATAGATAGATAGATAGCACTAAGAAAGTATTTAGACCCCTTCACTTTTGTCAAATTTGTTATGCTACAGCCTGATTCTACAGTTGTTGAAAGTCATTTTTTTTCTTATTAATTTACACCAGGAGTGTCAAACTGGTGCCCCATGGGCTGGATGCATTACATAGAGGCCACACCCACCTTGGCTCCACAAAGGCAAAAAACATTGTGATACCTCACCTGACATTACCTGGCATGATTGAGTTTGACACCTGTGATCTATACATCAGTACCCCATATTTACAAAGTGAAAACACAATTTTAGAAATGCCTGTACATTTATTAAGAAGAAAAAACTGATATATTACATTGGCGTAACTATTCAGACCCTTTGCAACATGTGAAATTTAGTTCTGGTGCCTCTCATTTCCCTTGATTGTTGGTAACATGTTTTTATACCTTGACTGGAATTGACCTGTGGTAAATTGATTGGACATGATTTGGAAAGGCACACACCTCAGTATAGAAGGCCTCAGAGCTGACAATGCATACTGTAGCTGAGTAAAAGTCATGAGGTCAAAGGAACTTCCTGCAGAACTCAGGGACAGGATTATTGCAAGAGACAGATCTGGGAAAGGCTACAATAAAATTTCTTCTGCAGTGAAGATTCCTAAGAGCACAGTGGCCTTCATAATTCTCAAATGGAAGATGTTTGGCACAACCAGGACTCTTCCAAGAGTTGGTGGTCCAGTCAACCTGAGCAATTGAGCAGAAGGGCCATAATAAGAAAGATGACCAAGAACCTAACGGTCACTCTGATTGAGCTCCAGAGATCCTGTTTTGAGATGGAACAGATTTCCAGAAGGACAATCATCACTGCAGCCCTCCACCAATCTGGGCTTTAGGGCCTTTCCTCAGGGCAAAACACATGAAAGCCAAATTGGAGTTTGCAAAAAAGCACTTGAAGGACTCTAAAATTATCTGGAACAAGATTCTCTGATCCAGGGGTGAAATCCAGCAGGTTCTGACAGGTTCTGGAGAACCGATAGTGGAAATTTTGAGTCGTTCAGAGAACTGTCAAATACCACCTCTTGCTGGCCCCAGAGTGGGGTGGGAATGGAGATTTTCCAATATCCTTCCCCCAGGAGTGGGGAGGGAATGGGAATTTTGCAGTATCCTTCCCTTGCCATGCCCACCAAGCCACACCATGTCCACCAAGTCACATTGACAGAACCGGTAGTAAAAAAAATTTGATTTCACCGATGCTCTGATCCAAAGTAACCAAGATTGAACTGTTTGGCTTCAATTCTAAGCGTTATGTCTGGAGGAACCCAGGCACTGCTCATCACCTGCCTAATACCATCCCAACAGTGGAGCATGGTGGTGGTAGCATCATGCTGTGGGCTGTTTTTCAGCCGCAGGGACTGGGAGACTAGTCAGGATTGAGGAAAAGCTGAATGGAGCAAGGTACAGAGATATCTTCAATGAAAACTTGTTCCATAGCACTCAGGACCTCAGACTGGGCCGAAGGTTCACCTTTTAATGATCCTAAGCACACAGCCATGACAATGCAGGAGTGGCTTAGGAATACTCTGTGAATGTCCTAGAGTGGCCCAGCCAGAGCCCAAACTTGAACCCTATTGAATATCTCTGGAGGGACCTGAAAATGGCTGTCCACCGAATGTCACCATCCAACCTGACTGAGCTTCTGAGGATGGGAGAAAATCCCCCAACCCAGGTTTACAAAGCTTGTCGCATCATACTCAAAAAGGCTCTAGACTGTAACTGCTGCCAAAGGTGCTTCAACAAAGTACTGAGTCAAGGATCTGAATACTTATGCCAATGTGATATTTCAGTTTTTTCTTTTTAATAAATTTACAGGCATTTTTAAAATTCTGTTTTCACTTTGTCATTATAGGGTACTAACTGTAGATAAATGAGAAAAAAAATGAATTTCAACAACTGTAGAATCAGGCTGCAGCATAACAAAATTGAGAATCGTGAAGGGTATCTGAATACTTTCTGAATATACTGTAAATAGATAAATTCCAAAACTGATCCTAAAGCGATAAAACAAAAGTATAATTTTGAATGACTATCAACAACTTCAAAACCAGAAACTCACCTCTTTAGCTGAATCTGGGATCAATTCTGTCCCGTTCCTAAGTTCCGCATTATTTGCAAAAACAGGAATGTTGGGACTGAAAATCATAAGGTCACTCTTGGCACCAGCCTCTGCACCCATACCTGCCAGGATGTGGCTGTGGCGATTGGAATAGGACCAGCTGCCCACTTCGCTGGCACACACCAGGGTGGCCATGCCAGGGCCATAAACCATGGATTCCTTTGCCTTGTAGTGGCATCGCAGGGCCACATAGATGAGAGTGGCCAGCAAGAAGAGGCTGGAAATAGAGCAGATGGCAATAATCAGATAGATGTTGATCGAGTCCACCAGGGGCACAAAGCTCTCCCCTGACCAGGGGAGGGTAATATCTGTTTTGATTGTCTGACCACTTGTCACAAGTGACACACTCATGGTAGCTGTGGCTGAGAGTTGAGGTTTTCCATGGTCCTTCACAAGAACCAACAGACTCTGGATTCTGCTGCCTTCTGATTCATCCAAAGAATATTTGGTACTCACCTCACCGCTATACTGCCCTACAGTCCATGGAACATTGCTTTCTTCAACCAGTTCATATCTTAGCCACGCATTGTATCCAGAATCTGCATCCATGGCATGGATCTTGCCTACAATATGCCCAGGCATCACAGGGACCACTAGAAGAATCAGGTTCTCTTCTGATGATCCTGACACAGCAGGTGCATTGTCATTCTCATCCATCACAAAGACTTGAACAGTTGCATTGCCACACAAGGTGGGCATTCCAGCATCCTTGGCTCTCACCTGGAACTCCAGCAGTTTCAACTCCTCATAGTTCAAGGACTGCAAAGCATAAAGTTTTCCACTCTCCGAATGTACAGAGATGTAGCTTGACAATGGCCAGAGGTTCTCATCTATCCAATAGGTGATCAGGGCATTCTCAGCAACATCTGGGTCCAAGGCAGATACTGTGAAAATATGAGCACCAGGGGGATTGTTCTCCTTCACAAAGACTGTGTAGGAGGGTTGAATGAAAGCTGGAGCATTATCATTTATGTCACTAATAGGCACTATGAGAGTGATCCTAGAAGACAGTGGTGGATCACCTTGATCTTTCACTGTCACAAACATCCTGTACTCAGCTACCTGCTCCCTATTTAAAGGTCCTCCAACAATCAGGGAGTAGTAGTTCTTGAATGTGAACTGTATTTTGAATGGCATGTCAGAGGGCTGTAGGACACACGTTACTTGTCCATTGATTCCAGAATCCTTGTCTGAAGCACTGAGGATAGCTACCACAGTTCCTGGAGTGGAATCCTCTGGCAATGGTACAGAGAGAGAATTCACAAATACTTCTGGAATATTATCATTCACGTCCAATACGTCAATAAAAACTTCACAATGTCCTGATAATGGAGAATTGCCTTTATCTTCTGCAACGATTTGAAGTTCATAACAATTAATATCTTCATAGTCCAATTTTCCCATAAGTCTGATTTCTCCAGTATCAGAATTTATACTAAAGAGCTTTGTGACATCTAGAGGTAGGCTATTACTAAAAAAATAAGAGATTTCCCTATTAATCCCCTCATCTAAGTCTGTAGCATTCAGAGCAATAACTAATGACCAATTAGCTGTATTTTCTAGCAACTTTACTCTATAAACAGATTGGTTAAACACAGGAGGGTTGTCATTGACATCTAGTACCTTGATGACTAGCTGAACAGTTCCTGTGAGTTTTGGTTCACCCCCATCAGTGGCTGTCAGTACTAAATGATGCACAGGGCTCTCCTCTCTGTCAAGTGGAACCTTCAGTACAAGAACTACAGATTTGCTGCCATCTTCATTATTTCCTGAATCAAGAGCAAAATGGTTGTTTCGACTGAGCTTGTAAGTTAACAGAGCATTAGTACCAATATCTGCATCAGAGGCTCTCTGTAAGGAGAATCGTATCCTAGATGTTATGAGTTCTGATATGCTCAGGATCTGTTCCCTGACTGAGAAGATGGGAGCATTGTCATTCATGTCTTTGATTTCAACCTCCACATGGAAGAACCTCAGAGGTTTCTCCACAATCACCTCCAGATGAAGGACACAGTCTGCATTCTTGGCACACAGCTCTTCCCTGTCTATCTGGGAATTTACAAACAAGATCCCATTCTGCAGGTTTACCTCAAAATAGTCCTTCTCTCCTTTGGACAGCATCCGGAACATCCGAGGCACCAGCTCACTCACCTCCAACCCCAGATCCTGGGCGATGCGGCCCACAAAGGTGCCGTGCTGGGATTCCTCCAGCACAGAATAATGGAGCTGGCCGCTCCCCATTTTCCAGGCAGTGTGGAGCAGAAGCAGCTGCAGCAGCCCCTTCGGCCAGGTAAGCATCGCAGATACAGGCACAACACCAGCAAGCTCTTCTCTTTTTCTTTAAATATCTTGTCTCAAAGGTGTCAGGAGCAGAGCCCATCTACCCCAGCCATACTGGTTCATAGGTTGAATCTTGGCTTATTGAGATTTCCCTGTTGTTTGATATTTCCCTTGTGGATCTGACTGGCAGGAATCTCTGTCCCTTTAAGGATGGGGCTCTGCATTTTCCATTTCACTTAGAGGGTTTCCTTAGGAAATAGCGACCTCTTGTGACTGAATTTCAAAATGGAGAAACAGATTATCCTTTTGTATTCATGTTATGTCTAATAAACTTCCAGTATTGATGAGCATATGAATATATGTTTCCATAGACTGCTTGGAATTAATTCATATATTTCTGTATTACTGTAACTTTCAGTGTCATTTTTCCCCTAATCATTGACTCAGCCGTAAGAAATGTAATAGCTAAGTTTCAGCATAATGATTCAATACTGATGCAAAATGTTCAAACTGTTAAGAAGTATCTAATGAGAGAAAAAAATGACAAGGCACTGCAGAGAGAAATGTGAATCATATCATATATACAGTGGATACTTGATTTCCACATATTTGGAAATTTAGTAGGCCAGAGATTGTGGGAAGAAATCCTAAAGTCAAAGGGTATGCAGAATATTTAGAAACATCTCAAAATTAAGATATTGTTGATACAATTGCATACTATTCCCATGAGAAGGAAACAAAGGAGTAATTTAGAAAAACATTGTGGATACATAGGAAGCTTTGGACTGAAATAATAGCTGAAAGAACATGTATAGAAAATGGAATGTTGGCATTATCATCAAATTGGTGTATTAGCAAGTAGCCAAGTCTGTAAAAAGAAAATAAGAAAGGCTAAAATTTAAAAAGGATCTTAGGTTCCAAGGAAAACTAAGAGCAACAACAATCAGTTTTGGTCTACATCAGCAATACATGAAAGGAAAGGGAGGATCTGGTGTTATGACAGGATGGTAAAATAGTAACTAGAGAGGGAGAGCTCAGAACTCAAAGAAGTGAATGTAGAGTAATTGCTATAAGGATGAAGTGACAACCTAAGAAAAATAAAGAGAAATTTAAAGAGCATTTAACAACCACAAACAAGTTTAAGTCTCCAGAAGCAGATTAATTACATCTGATAACCTAGAAGGAGCTTGTTGATGTCACGATGGAGCTCTTTCTGTGATCTTTGAGAAGTCAGAGCAATAGATATAGTGCCAGATAAGTGAAGAAAGGCCCATCTTCAAAAAAAGGAAGAGTACTGGTTAACTATAGACTGGTCACTTTGACACTGATACTGGGCAAAACTCTAGAATAAATGATTAAGTGAGCATTTAGAAAATAATGATTTGGTTTGCAATAGCTAGCCTAAATTCATCAACAGCAAACCATTTCAAACCATTGTAATCACCTTTTTGTATTAGAGCAGTGATTCTCAACCTGTGGGTCGGGACCCCTTTGGGGGTCGAACGACCCTTTCACAGGGGTCGCCTAAGACCATCCGAAAACACATATTTTCAATGGTTTTAGGAATAATTTTATGGTTGGGGGTCACCACAACATGAGGAACTGTATTAAAGGGTCGCGGCATTAGGAAGGTTGAGACCCACTGTATTAGAGTGATAAGTTTAGTTGATCATGGCAATGAGGTGGATACAGTGAATATTGCTTTTACCAATACATTTGCAAATGTCTCTTTTGGGATTCTAATAGATAATATAGCAAAATCCTGTCAAAAAGTTGGACTCTGCTAACAGGATCCAACAGATGTGTATCAATGGTTCCACATGATGAGCATGATGCCTCAGGGCTCAATTCTAGGCTCCATATTGTTGAACAACTTACAAGTGATTTAGATAAGGAGTTAAAAACGTGATTATCTAACTTGCAGATCACACAAACGAACAGTATCAAAAGTCAAGAAGACCCTGACAAACTGAAAAAATGCTCAAGCAGAAAACTCTATACTATTACAGACAAATGGTTGTCTAATCTCTTTTTAAAAACCTCCAGTTTTGGAGCACCTACAACTCCTGGACTCAAGTCATTCCACTGATTAATTGTTCTAACTGTCAGGAAATTTCTCCTTAGTTCTAGGTTGGTTCTCTCTTTGATTAGATTCCATCCATTGCTTCTTGTCCTGCCTTCAAATGCTTTGGAGAATAGCTTGACCCCCCCCCCCCAAATGAGTCAGTCACTTGGTTAGGAAAAATCAAAAGCATGAGTATAAGTATGATGAGATTACTTTGGGTTACAGTAGTTGCAAAAATATCTGACTATCTTCATAGCTTTCAAGATGAATATGAACCAATATTATGATTCAATTGCAAAAAAGGTGAAGGGAAATGCAATCCTAGACTGCATCAAAAAAAAATATAGTGTAAAGTTCAAGATGGGCCAGTCACTCCTTTTAGGTCCAACTTATCTGTCAGAGTTGTTGTTGTTTTTTTATTAAACAAGTTTTATTGGGTTTTTTTCTTTTCTCCTCTCCCACCTTCACCCACATCTTTCTTTTTCTTTTTCTTTTTTTTTTGAACAGAGTGTTGGTCATTTCTTATCTTATACAATTAGTCAAATTCAAATACATTTTACTCAATTACAATTTTTGTCAATATCGTCTTTCCCCTTTCCTTTTTTTTTGAATATACCTCAGTATTTCTATACTTGCATACATAAATACCTTCTTCATTTATCCCTAAATTCTAACTTTACTATTTGTACATACTGTATTTATCCTCTTTTATTCTTAAACAATTCATTCTTTTTCTTAATATATTTATATTTGTTTGTTCAGAGCTGCCTTTCTTCCACTTCATCTTTTTTTTTATTTTATTTTTTTTATTGAAAAAGTTTTAACAATACAAATTTTTCCCCCTTTTTCCTCCCCTCCCTAGCCACAGATTGTAGAATACATATAAAAACAATATATAAATCCTTCCCATCCCCACCCTAACCCTCCCCCTCCTCCCTCTTCCCTCCCCCCCTTGACTTCCATTATATGCAATATTAATATTCCCAAACAATATATATGTTATTCAAACTTCCATATCTTTTTTCTATATTTACTAACATACTAACATAATCATCTCAGCTAAAAGCGATATAATATTTTCTAGTCTGATACTTATTCTGTACATACTCAATCCATAATTTCCATTCCTGTATATACTTCTCATGCGTCTGATCTTTTAAAAAAGCTGAAACCTTTGCCATTTCTGCAAATCCAGCCATCTTCTGGGTCCATTGGTCAACCGTCGGTAAAACATCACTCTTCCAATGTTGGGCAATCAACAACCTAGCTGCTGTCACCATATACAAAATCAATTTAGTTTCACCCAGTGTAAAGTCTTTAACTATACCCAATAAAAAAAATTGCGGAGAAAATTGTATTTTTTTCTTTAAAACATTTTGCATAACCCACCAGATTTTTATCCAAAAAGCCCTCACTTTCCTGCAGGTCCACCAGATGTGATAATATGTAGCATCTGAACAATCACATCTCCAACATTTTGGCTGCACATTAGGGTACATGCAAGACAATTTCTTGGGGTCTAAGTGCCATCTATAAAACATTTTATAAAAATTTTCTCGTAAATTTTGTGACTGTGTAAATTTAACGTTCTGAACCCATATTTTTTCCCATGTTTCCAACATAACTGGTTGAGAGAAATTTTGTGCCCATTTAATCATACAATCTTTAACTAGCTCATTTTCTGAGTCTCTTTCTAACAAAACATTATAAACTCTCTTAATATGCATTGGACCTGTCCGCTTTATCTGTTCAACCAATTCTACTTCATATTCCATTAAACCAGTTTGTTGATCTTCTTTCCATCTCATCTGTAATTGATTGTACTGCAACCAAGTCAACGATTTCCCTTCTTCCAACAGCATATCCAAAGTCTTCAATCGCCACCTGCCCTCTTCAAAGTAAAGTAGCTCTTTATATCTTTTTTTTTATTGTACAGGAATCTTTCTTCTCCCAACTTTCTTTCCCCACCTTCTCTTCTCTACCTCCCCTTCCCTTCTCCTTCTCCTCCTCTCTTCCCCCGTCTTACTTTCTCTCCTATCTACTTTCCC
This sequence comes from Ptyas mucosa, assembly GCA_012654045.1. Classification (NCBI taxonomy): domain Eukaryota; kingdom Metazoa; phylum Chordata; class Lepidosauria; order Squamata; family Colubridae; genus Ptyas; species Ptyas mucosa. The sequence goes on along the minus strand of WNWU01000057.1, from coordinate 12,295,530 downwards.
TTCCCTTCCTTCCTCCCTACCCTTCCGTCCCTCTCTCTCCTTCCTCCTCCCTTCCAATTCCTTCATCTCTCTCTATTGTTGTATTCATTTTCAATTTAATGTTTTCCATTGTGGAGTTCAGGCAACTCCGATCCCTTATCTTTTTAATTATTAAGGATATATTTCATTTTGTTCTCTTTTTTCCTTCAAATCTTTAATCAAACAATTTTCTAATCTCTTATCTTTTTTACTTTCACCAATATATTTTTTCTGCTTTACTTCTTGCAAGTATAACATTTAAATCATTTTTATCATTTCAATTTCATTCAATTTTACATTCAATTTCAATCATTAAATATATTTCTCAAAACATCTAAACAATAAATTTCCACTTATTCAAATATATATTTATAAAACACATTTTATTTATTGGTTTGTTTTATATGCCACCCTTCTCCGGAGACTCAGGGTGGCTTACAATGCATTAAGCAATAGCCTTCATACTTTTGTATATACCTGCTTAATAGGACTTTTGGGCCCCCCCAAGCGGTGTTCTTTTTTTTATATACAAAGTCATCTTATTGCCCCCACAATCTGGGTCTTAATCCATCTTAATCCTTTCTCATTTTACCCAATCCAATTAGTTCTTAAAATATTCTTAATTTGTCTTCTTTTCTCTTTTTAATTATATTTCAAATATATAGTTTGAAATATTCCAAAAATTACATTTCCCCCAACTGGTTTATTCATATTGTTAAAACTTATCATTCTATAAACCTCCAATATTATTGAGCATGTGACATTTATTACAGTTTTCCCTTTGTTTCTACTTTTCTTTTCCTTTTTCACATCTTTTCATTATTAATATTTTGTATCTTAAAATCATAAAATCTTTGCCCTTTATTTCCCATTATTTCCCATCTCTTTTCCCTCTTTCTTATATTTCCACTGTAAATCCCAGTGTGATGATTTATATTTTTAATATTTTGTTTTCCTCTACCCCCTTTTCCTTCTTTGCCTTTTTTTTCCCTTCTTCCTTTCTTTTGTATTTTAAATTTCTGCACTCTCCTATTCTGCCCTATATTTCCCATTGTTTCTACTTTCTCTTTCCTTTTTTGTATCTTTTCATTATTAATCCCAGTATGCTTATTTTGTATTTTAAAATCATAACATCTTTTATTTTGTCCTTTATTTCTTATTATTTTCCATCTCTTTTCCATTTCTTAACTTTCTACTGTAAATCTCAGTGTAATCATTTAAGTTTTTTATATTTTTCCTATTCCAACCTCTTTTCCTCCTTTGTTTCTTTTCTTTTCTTTTTGTCCATACTTAATATTACAATTGTTTAATTTTCCATAGTCAGTCTCTTTGTCTTTGTCTTCTTCATTATCCTTCTCTCTTTCTTGTTTCCCATTAGTCATTTCCTTTTCATCTTCAGTGCATTCTAGCTCTGTCCTTGCCTCCTCAGATTTCAATTTTCCATGCAAAATTTATAATCATTTCCTTTATTTCCAAACCCATCGTCCTTATCAGTTCATTAAGTTCCTGTTCCATTTTATTCTTTCCGGGTTGAATTATTCCAGTTTTAAGTCGCTTTAAGGTCCCTCTTTTATAATCATCAAAGTCTATCCTCTTGTAGGCAAAAGTATCCTCCTTAATTCTTGCCAGTTATCTCTTTAAAAGTTCAAGGTTTCATTTCTTCAAAGGTTTTCTCAAAGTAAACAATTCCATGTCATGCTCTCCCTTCTCCTGCAGATGTCTTTCTATAATCCACAGTTCCACTCGACTAATTAACAAATCGCCCTTTTATTTGTAATCCACATCCGTGTTTATTGAGTCATAAACGATTAAAAATCCAGTTTTCACCTCTTCTTTCATCTTTATATACCACCAATCAGTTTATAATCCAATCCCAATTGAATCCAGGTTCCAGATTTACATTTTCATTTGTCAATCACTTTTAATTCTTTATTCGGGTTCTTCTATGGTGCGCTTGTCATTCTCACTTTCTCTTTCCATCCACCATCTCCCCCGCCACTATTTAGCCACAATTTCCATGCCGGGGTAATTTTAGTAATAGTTTAGTAGTTAAAAATATTTAGAATTTTCTTTTTATTGTCTGTGGGTTAGCTGATCACTCACCCAACACCAGCACTCTATCCAAATCTTCCCTCCTGCACATCGCTTGCTCCAGAGGCTCCAGCTTCATGGCAATTCACTCTGATCGCCACCCCCCGTCACCGGCTCAGAGAGAGTTTCTGGGGCTATCCAAGGGATTTGCCTGTCCCTCTTTAGACACTGAACTGCCTCTCTTTCTTTGCTGTCCCTACAGGACAACTTCAGTCCGAAGACCCCACCAGTGTCGGTTCATCTGGCTGTTTTTTGCCAAGCTCATCGGAGCCCAGCATTTTCCCAGACAGTCCCGCTGCGCTGCTTCCGGATTCTCTATCTGTCAGAGTTGTTGTTGTGGGGAAAACAGGAGGAAGTTTTATTATATATGTTTGCCATCTTAAGTTATTTGTAAAAATAATAAAGGCATGATGTAAATAAATAAAAACAAAAAATCATTGTACCATTCTATTCTGCCTTGGTCAGATCATATCTAGAACATTGCTTTCAGTTCTGGGTAATGAATTTCAGGAAAGACATTAACCAAATGAAGTGTGTCTAGAGAGTATATCTGGACAAGATAATAAGGGGTTGGGGGGGTAAACCTATGAAAGATTGTTATACGGATTAGGTAAGCTTAGCCTGAAGAGAGAAGATGTGGGGAAATATGATAGCTGTCATTAAAAATCTGAAGGGCAGTCATGTAAGAGATGGAATATACAAGTTCAGTTTGTTCCAGACAAACGTTAGGCTCCAACTACAAAGAAACACAGCAAAAAATGGAACTAAAGTAAAATATAAAGAAGACCAAACTAATAACAGGTACAACAACCAGCCTTAGAACTGACAAGAGATATTGAAGTGATAGATAACTTCTGCCTTTTAGTATCAACCATCAATAATAAAAGAACAAATAGTCAAAAAATAAGCCTTAGACCAGCACTTGATAAAGTAGCCATGAAGGTCTTGGAAAAGATATTCAAATGCTGTGATGTGTCCATATCTACAAAAATCAGAATCATGCAAGCCATGGTATTCCCTTTGATACTATATGGAAGGGAACATTGGATTCTCAAGAAGCAGGATAGGAAAAGCATTTACGCTTTTGAAGTTTTGATGCTAGATAAGACTCCTGAGAATATTATGAACATCCAACAAGCAAATGGATCACTGAACAAATCATTCCGGAGTTCTCACTTATGGCACAAATAAGTAGATCCAAATTATTCTACTTCAGACACATTGTATGAAGACCTAACTCTCTGGACAAGATTCTAATGCTGGTTAAGATGAATTAAAAAGTGGAACAAAAGTTACTAAATCAGTGGATAAAGGAAATGTTGTGGATATACTTTACTTGGACTTCAGTAAAACATTTGACAAAGTAGACTACAGCCTACTTCTTGATAAGATAAACCAATGTGGGATAGAAAGTACCATCACCAAATGGATTTGGAGTTGGCTGACCAATCACACTCAGCATGTAGTCCTTAATGGAACTACATCTTCATGGAAGGAACCTTGAGACATCCCACTTCATGCAGTGGGATGTCTCAAGGTTCTCTCTTGGGCCTAGTGCTCTTCAACAGTTTGAAGATAAATGATTTAGATGAGGAGGTGGAATTTGCAGATAATACCAAACCGAGGGAGAAATTGCCAACATTTTGAAAGATAGACTCATAATTTAGAAGCATCTTGAGCAATGGCCCCTATCCAACAAAGCATAGTTCAATGGTGAGAATGCAATCCTAGGCTGCATCAACAGTGGGAAAGTATCAAGATCACAAGAAGTGATAGTACTGCTCTATACTGCCCTACTGGGTCATACCAGTTGTGGTCACTACACTAAATAAAAATGCTGAGAATCTAGAAAGAATATACAGAGTAAAAAAGATGATAGCTAGAGGTTAAACCATATGATGAACAGTTGAGGAAACTACCGGTAAGTATGTCTAGTCTAACAAACAGAAGGATTGAGGAAACATTATAGCTTTCTTCCAGTACTTGAGGGGTTGTCACAGGAGGAGGGGGTTAACTTATTCTCCAAGCAACTGAGAGCAAAACAAGAAACAATGGGTGGAAGTTCTGTAAACAGAGATCTAATCTGGATAAGGAGAACATTCCTGACAGTGAAAATAATTAATCAATGGAACAATTTGCCTCCCAGAATTGTGGGTGCTCCATCACAGGAGGTCTTCCAGAAAAGTTTGTAAGAGTTGTTCAGCAATGGAGGCACAGCTGGAGGTGTAAATGCTTCTTTACTAAAAGTATATAAGCAGAGTCAAGATGGTCATATGTATGAATGCTGTAGTAATGGTGAAATCTGATGCTAAAGTGAGGGAAGGAGTGATACAGCTGAGTAGCCTTGAATCCCTTTTACATGCTGAAGGGAGATCTCTCCTAAAACTTTAAAGTATTTACCCTAGTAGTTTTGTAGTGCTTTACTCTGACAAATCTCCCGTCTATAGGCAAGCAACAATAATCATATCATTTCTGGTTCCTTGCGCCTGACAGTATCTTTGCATTAGTTTATCTAATTTATTTCCAAGGTCTTTTCTATAAGTTATGTCTCTTTGATTCATAGATTATGTTTATTAGAGCTTTACTTATAACAATGATACAATCTTCTAACAAATAATTAACTCTACAATCGTTCAGGTTGTCTCCATTCTGTATTCTAAAAGATATGGGAAGACCATTTTTATTGTGGTCTACTAATAAAATTGTGGACACTAACACATTAGTTCAGCAAATTTTCCTAAAGGTGATCAATGTTACCACTAATTCCATTTTACCTGCAATCAGCTCATTTCTCCTGTGTTCAGTTCTTGGCACACTTTAAGAAGGATTCAGATAAACTTGAAGAGATTCAGATGACAAGGATGATCATTGATTACAAGCTAATTAAAACTAATTAAAGGAACTGGGAAGTCTTAAGAAGGGAAGATAGAGCAAGAATACGATAGTTAAAAATTAAACTGTTATATGTGAAAGAAAACATAAAAGAATGTAAGGGCCTATTTCCTATCATTCAGAGTGCAAGACATGATATACTATATTTCAGATATATGAAAAACTCATTCAAACAGAAGTACTAATTAAATTAGTGAATTTCAAAATTAAAAAGAAAAAAATCCTGAAAAAGAACCACATAAACAAAATAATTTTAAGGAAATGTTAATAATGATCCCAATTTAATTGTTTTAAAAATAAAAATTTCCACAAATAAATGTATAAATATAGACAGCAGCCATAACGATTAATCAGCTAGTAATAAAGCCAAGTAATGGCTCACACATTTGGAGCCCCAGGCCTGGGTAAATAGCCAAATTTTTAGAGCTTTGCAAAGAGCTAACAAGGTTGGGACCATTCTAATCTCTGAAGAGGGGATATTCCATAACGCAGAAAAAGGCCATCTTCTAGTTCCTGCCTGACAGCACTCTTTGGTTTACAAGGTCTGCAGCATGCCAAGTCTGTTGGATTGGATTGAGCAGGTAGAAACTCTTGGAAAAAGATGGTCTCTCACGTAACCTGATCCCAAGCTATGCAGGGCTTTAAAGGTGACAATCAGAACCTTGAATTGCAGCCAGAAACACACTAGCAATAGTGCTGCTCAGAGTAGAGGTGTTACATGTGCCTTATAGTTTTTATTATCCATCCAGCCACATTTTACACCAAAATGTGGGTCTCCAAATGGTCTTTAACAACAGCCTAATGTAGAGCACATTACAGTAATCTAAGGAGATTACAAGGAACAATGTATTTTGATTTTATTAATTATTATTTTCTTTTCCTGAGCAAGATAGTTTTCCTTCTGGGCTTTTTGTTTAAAAATCACAGGGGCACTGTTTATCTAGTTACCTAAGGTAGAATGATTTCACTCACAGTTGAGCTAATAAAGCAATTACAATCAAACAGAACTTTGCTACATTGTTAAAAAATTTAAATTAGAACTTTCATTTTGGTCCAGCCCTCTCAATTAATAAAAAGGAGGGCTATGAATTCTGCATTTCATTTGCAATGAAGTAGGCAGTGAAGAAAAACATATACTACTGATTATACTTGCAGTACTGGAATAGCTGCAAAAATGTCCTGCATAAAGAAATACTATTGTGTCTCCCTCCATCAACATAGAATGTAAAGTAAGTCAATTAATAGCAATATTTTTTCCCAGTAGGACTTACATTGCAGAAGGATTTTGACAGACTTGAATACTGGATCCTATCCAACAAACTGAAATTCAATGGTGAAAAAAGTGAGCTTTTGCACTTAGGCAAGAAAAATCAAATGTAGAGGTACAGAATATATTGTACATGGCTCAATACAGTAACTTGAGAGGAATCTGCAGTCCCACTTAAATATGAACCAGCAGTGTGCTGCAAATGCCAAGAAAGCTAATGCAGGCCTAGGTTGTGTTAATAGAAAGTTAGTATCATGGTCACGTTATAATGTCTTGGTTAGATCATACTTAGAATATTGCATCCAATAACTTTGAGTATCAGCAACATATGAAAAACTTAGACTTAGAAAATCTAAAAGCAAACTTAAAGAACTCCAAATAAACTTAAATAAACTTATATAGCCAAGATGATCCCGAGCAAATTCCCACTATGCTGGAAATGCAAAAACAATTATGGAACATACTACCATCTCTGGTGGACTTGTCCAGTGGCAAAGAAATTTTGGGCCAAAATCAAAAAGTGGCTAGAGAAAATAACACAGAAATCAATAAAGGGAGAACCAGAGACATTCTTGCTAGGGATTTTCATGGAGAACTATACAAAGGAAACAAAATATTTAATACTACACATACTAACAGCAGCCCGCATAGTTTATGCACAAAATTGGAAAAAGGAAAACCCACCAACCGAAGAGGAGTTAATTTAAAAAAATTTAGAATGTGCAGAGATGGACAAACTGACAAAAGAACTCAAGGAAAAAGTGGATATAGAATATTATAAAATTTGACATAGATGGTATGAGTGGTTGGAGGATAGGAAAAATGAGAAAGAGGAATAAAGGAGAGAGAAAGAAATGTTAAAATCAAGGGGGAAAATTGGTAAATTACAATATAAATGATTGAAATGTAAAGGTCAAGTAAAATGTAGATGAAATAAAGAAGATAGATAGCAATATGGAACAAGATAAAGCTAAAATTTGTATAAATAGTAAATATTAAGAAAGGATCACTACGAAAGAGCTGAAAAAAGAATATGCATATAAATATTGTATGTTTGTGTGTTTGTTTTAATGTGTTTACAATAAAAATTTAAATAAAAAAAACTTAAATAAACTTAAAATCCATGTACACAGCATGAACACTGGTTTGAAAAGAAGAATCAAATTAAGAATCCATTCAACATGAAGAATAATTTATAAATAAAAATAAAATTATAAAATTATGCTTAATTTAATAAGATATAGTTACCAGATAAAATACATGTAGTAGAAACAATCTACAGTTAAAATATCTGTTTTTGCTTTGCTTCTTTCAAATTGTATTGTTTAATTTATTAATTCCTTCCAGTTGCTAACATATTTATGAGCAATGTTCTTTTAAAAGTTTGCAATACATGCATCAGCCATAAATATTGTCCAAAAAACCCATCAGACTGAGAATCCATTCTTTATTCATTAAAGAATAAAATAATTCATAAAGGCAGGATCATTATTAGTTTATTTGTTTAGCAGATGAATCATTGTCAAAAATAGTAAGTTGCAAAACCTAATAAGTACCCAGTGTCACTTTTGATGGAGAGATGCCATATTAAATAATGCTAGTAAGCTTACTTATTTTTCTATTATAGAAACAACTTTGATAACTATTTAAAAAACTACAAATTTAACATGTACTTCAGTAGCCACATATTCCAAAATTTCTAAGAATTAATTACTTTTAAATCAACTGGAAGAGGTTCATTGCCAAGACTATCTTTTTAAATTTAACATTTCAATAAAACAATATTTTGTATTTGGATTAATCCTAAATTAGAAGCACAGGTATAGAATGTTTACTTAATGTCAAAGACTCCACAATGAGCACAACTCACCTCTTTAGCTGAATCTGAGATCAATTCTGTCCCATTCCTAAGTTCCCCATTATTTGCAAAAACAGGAATGTTGGGACTGAAAATCATAAGATCACTCTTGGCACTAGCCTCTGCACTCACACCTGCCAGGATGTGGCTGTGGCGATTGGAATAGGACCAGCTGCCGACTTCGCTGGCACACACCAGGGTGGCCATGCCAGGGCCATACACCATGGGTTCCTTTGCCTTGGAGTGGCATCGCAGGGTCATGTAGATGAGAATAGCCAGCAGAAAAAGACTGGAAACAGAGCAGATGGCAATGATCAGATAGATGTTGATTGAGTCCACCAGGGGCATGAAGCTCTCCCCAGACCTGGTGAGGTGAATATCTGTTAGGATGGCCTGGGCATTTTTCACCAGTGACACACTCAGTGTAGCTGTAGATGAGAGTTGAGGCTTTCCATGATCCTTCACCACAATCAACACATTCTGGATTCTGCTTTCTTCTGACTCATCCAGAGAATATTTGGTACTCACCTCACCACTATACTGTCCTACAGACCAAGGGCCACTACTTTCTTCAACTAGTTCATATCTTAGCCATGCATTATATCCAGAATCTGCATCCAAGGCATGGATCTTGCCTACAATATGCCCAGGCATCACAGGGATCACTAGAGGAATCAGGTTCTCTTCTGATGATCCTGACACAGCAGGTGCATTGTCATTCTCATCCATCACAAAGACTTGAACAGTTGCATTGCCACACAAGGTGGGCATTCCAGCATCCTTGGCTCTCACCTGGAACTCCAGCCGTTTCAACTCCTCATAGTCCAAAGACTGCAAAGCATAAAGTTTTCCACTCTCTGAATGTACAGAGATGTAGCTTGACAATGGCCAGAGGTTCTCATCTATCCAATAGGTGATCAGAGCATTCTCAGCAACATCTGGGTCTGAGGCAGATACTGTGAAGATGTGAGCACCAGGGAGATTGTTCTCCTTCACAAAGACTGTGTAGGAGGGTTGAGTGAAAGCTGGAGCATTATCATTTATGTCACTGATAGGCACTAAGAGGGTGATACTAGAAGAGAGTGGTGGAATGCCTTGATCTTCCACTGTCACAACAAAGTTGTACTCAGCCACCTGTTCTCGATCTAAAGTTGTGCCAAGAATCAGGGAGTAGTAATTCTTGAATGTGAACTCGAGTTTGAAGGGTACTCCAGTGGGCCATAAAAAACATCTTACCTGTCCATTGATTCCAGAATCCTTGTCTAAAGCACTGATGATGGCTACCACAGTCCCTGGTGTGGAATCTTCTGGTAATGGCACAGATACAGAATTGACAGATACTTCAGGAATATTGTCATTTATGTCCAATATGTCAATAAGAACTTTACATTGTTTGGACAATGGAGGACTGCCTTTATCTTCTGCAACAATATGAAGTTCATAGAAATTTCTGTCTTCATAATCCAATTTTCCAATCACCTTTATTTCCCCAGTATCAGAATTAATACCAAAGGTGTTTTTAAAATGTAGAGGTACTTTATTACTAAAAAAATAAGACATTTCCCTATTAATCCCCTCATCTAAGTCTATAGCATTCAGATTAATAACTAATGACCCACTAGCTGTGTTTTCTAGCAACTTTATCCTATAAAGAGATTGATTAAACACAGGAGGGTTGTCATTGACATCCAGCACCTTGATGACTAGCTGAACAGTTCCTGTGAGTTTTGGTTCACCCCCATCAGTGGCTGTCAGTACTAAATGATGCACAGGGCTCTCCTCTCTGTCAAGTGGAACCTTCAGTACAAGAACTACAGAGTTGGTCTCATCTTCATCACTTCCTGAATCAAGAGAAAAATGGTTGTTTGGGCTGAGCTTGTAAGTTAGCACAGCATTAGTACCAATATCTGCATCAGATGCTCCTTCTAATAGGAACTGGGTGCCAGATGTTATGAATTCTGCTATACTCAGGATCTGGTCCCTGACTGAGAAGATGGGAGCATTGTCATTCATGTCTTTAATTTCAACCTCCACATGGAAGAACCTCAGAGGTTTCTCCACAATCACCTCCAGATGAAGGACACAGTCTGCATTCTTGACACACAGCTCTTCCCTGTCTATCTGGGAATTTACAAACAAGATCCCATTCTGCAGGTTTACCTCAAAATAGTCCTTCTCTCCTTTGGACAGCATCCGGAACATCCGAGGCACCAGCTCACTCACCTCCAACCCCAGATCCTGGGCGATGCGGCCCACAAAGGTGCCGTGCTGGGATTCTTCCAGCACAGAATAATGGAGCTGGCCGCTCCCCATTTTCCAGGCAGTGTGGAGCAGAAGCAGCTGCAGCAGCCCCTTCAGCCAGGTAAGCATTGCAGACACTGGCACAACACCAGCAAGTTCTTCTCTTTTTCTCTAAATATCTTGTCTCAAAAGTGTCAGGAGCAGAGACCACCTACCCCAGCCATACTGGCAATGCGTTCATAGGTTGAATCTTGGCTTATTGAGCTTGCTCTGTTGTTTGATATTCCCACTGTGGATCCTGCTGGTAGAAATCTCAGTCCCTTTAAGGGTGGAGCTCTGCATTTTCAGTTTCACTTGAAGATTTCCTTAGGAAAGAGCGACCTCTTGTGATTATAATTAAAAATGTTTCTTTTTGTACACCTACACGTTAAATTAATTTGTTTCCCCATATATATATATATATATATATATATATATATATATATATATATATATATGTATATGATTATTTGCAGAACGGGCCTCAGGATCAGGATTAAATAAACTGATGAATTCCATTTCAAAGATTGTTGTGAAGTGATCATTGTTCACTCATATAAAATATGTATATTGTTGTGCATATGTACCTCTATACGTTTTCTTTTCTTTTTGCTTTTCTTTTGTCTTTTCACTCCACAATATTTCAATTTTTATGGTTGCAAGTTCTTCTGATGTTCGTTTTTGTTAAACAAAAGCACAGCATTTCTCATTTTTTAAAGTTTTATATATCACATACACACCTGCGTGCCTACCGTCTCTGTCCAACTGCCCCCATTTATTTGTATTCATTTCCTTTGTTCACGTCCATGTTCATATTTATACCTGCTACCTTGTACATGTTTGACAAACTAAATAAAATCACCATCTCTTTTTTCCACATATATCACCTGCTTTGTATCAGATGCAGCTACATGAAGACAATATTTTGAATAATTAATACTGAATATTCTTCATTAATATTCTTCATCTTTTTATTCAGTTTTGATCACCACTCATTAACCATGCAAGCCGGCATGGCTAACATCCATTTAAAAATAACAAAAAATTAAAACAAATTAAAAGTACATGCTGTTTAAAACTGATGTCCTGCGCTTATGCTGACTTAATTTTAAATTGGTTTTAAAAAATCTATTTGGATTGATAAAGCAGTGACAAGCTTGCAAGGTATTCACTCCTTTCAGTGGACAATTCTCATGGTGCTGATCCTTCCTGCCTTTCTGTTCCAAAAAAAGCCCCAACCTTCCTCTATACAGAAATGTTATATAACATTTCTATATAGAAATGTTTATATAAATAAAAATATTTATACATACAAACATATTTTTACAAAATTAAGTTTCTATATACACGAATCAATATTCACATACATGTGTGCACAAGCTGCATATTTTTTAACAAAACCCTTTTTACTGCCATTCTTGTCCCAAAGGTGCTTTTTCAAATGTCAACATCTTCAAGGAAAAGCAAAGATAGTCCAAATGACTTTTGAAAAGCTCCTTTGGAACAACTATGATTTGGATGACTGAGAATCTCCATAGACATACTGCCATTCTTCTAGACTTATTATCTCTCTTTTTTTTTACTGCTGTAATAGCACAATAATTATAACTTTTGGCTTACAAATAGAAGGTTTCTGGTTTGAAATTTTTCAGAAAGTTCCTTCCTTCCTTCCTTCCTTCCTTCCTTCCTTCCTTCCTTCCTTCCTTCCTTCCTTCCTTC
>WNWU01000057.1:12226883-12270953 GCA_012654045.1 Ptyas mucosa | reverse complement strand
TTTTTTTTTTACTTTTAAAAGCATTTTTTCGGCTGAAGAGGTTGTAGAAAAAATGCTTTTAAAAGTAAAAAAAAAAGCCTCTGATGATTGTGTGGCTCAGCTGGGTGGGGGGGGGCAGGGATTTTTGCTACCAGTTCTCCGAACCACCTGCCACCATTGCTACCAGATCAGGTGATCCGGTCCAAACTGGGAGCATTTCACCCCTGTGCAGAAGTCTATGTAATGTAAATTGTGTCTATTGCTTCACCCTGGTCAAGATGTGTGGTCCAAATGTTTCTGTAGTGTAGGAGTTGCAGATTACAGGACAGATTTTTTTCTGAAACCAAACGGCTTGTTAGAAAGCAGGTTGTTTGTTTCTAAGTGGACGGTGATGGATTGGTTTATAATCGATGCCATGACTTTACAGGTGATGCAACACAGTGAGATTGGTCTCTAATTTTCTACTAGACTAAGGTCTCCCTTTTTAAAAATAGGTATGACGGTGGCTAATGACCATAAGTTGGGCAAGGAGCTGGTTCTGAAAGATACTTCTTAGATTGTGCTTAGAGGTTCAGCTAGGGCACTGGCAAGCTTTTTCAAGAAATAGGCACATAATCCATCAGGGCCAATAGATAGAGATGGCTTTAGGTTGCATAGTGCTGTTTCAACGTTACTTGCTGTAAAGTCAATATTTAGTATTGTCCCTCCTGGTTTGTTGCGGCAACCAGAGAGGTGACTGGAGACTGGATCCAGGCGATCGTCAACACTTCATTGAGGGATGGGGTCTTCCCCGCCGTACTTAAGGAGGCGGTGGTTCATCCCGTTCTCAAGAAGCCTGCCCTGAATCCGGCCTCCTTGAACAACTTTTGTCCCATCTCCAACCTTCACTTTATGGTGAAGGTTGTTGAGTCTGTGGTGGCATACCAACTTCCACAATTCCTGGAGGAAATGGATTATCTAGACCAGTGATGGCGAACCTTTTTGGCATTGCGTGCCAAAAGTCTAAGCGCACATGTGCTGTCGCTCTCCCGCGTGCCGGAACCCATAATGCAATGCGCGCCCCCATTTACGCATGTGTGCATGACAACTCCCATGCTCCCTCTACACATGTGCCCACACTGTGCATGCATGCCCCCCAATGCGCCCCCCCCACTTTTTCCAAGTGGGCCGGCATACCTCTTACCAGAGGACAACTAGGTACCGGCCGTTCCCTGGTGAGACAGCTGTTCCCCGCCTGGTGCATGGCGCTGCCAAGATGGCTTGGCTAATGATCAGGCAACTCCAAAGTTTCCTGCTAAACATGTTCGTTCTTGAGCCGCGCTTGTAGAGGGGAGAGATCTGGCTAAAGAGCTGTGCTTTAGCTGTGCTAAAGAGCTGCCTCCTGCCTTCCACGATCTCCAAAGTTCCTCTCCCCATGGAATCCTAGCTTTTTCCTGCCTTCCAGGATCTCCAAAGTTCCTCCCCCCATGGAATCCTAGCGTTTTCCTGCCTTCCAGGATCTCCAAAGTTCCTCTCCCCATGGGATCCTAACGTTTTCCTGCCTTCCACGATCTCCAAAGTTCCTCCCCCCATGGAATCCTAGCGTTTTCCTGCCTTCCACGATCTCCAAAGTTCCTCTCCCCATGGGATCCTAACGTTTTCCTGCCTTCCACGATCTCCAAAGTTCCTCTCTCCATGGAATCCTAGTGTTTTCCTGCCTTCCACGATCTCCAAAGTTCCTCTCCCCATGGAATCCTAGCGTTTTCCTGCCTTCCAGGATCTCCAAAGTTCCTCCCCTGATTGAGTGCCTCCTGCCTTCCATGCCTCCTCAGATTTTTGCAGTTTCTCCCCCCATCGCATGCTAGCTTTCTCCTGCTTTCCTGCCATGGAGAGGCAGAACCTGCAGAGATCGGGGAAGGCCCTGCTTCTGTTCATCCGCGGCAGAGACCAGAAGACTAGCTGGCCGATTGGAGGTGCGCACATGTGTGGTGGACCTGGGGTTGGCTGACGGCTGGTGTGCCGGCAGAAAGGGCTCTGCGTGCCACCTGTGGCACGCGTGCCATAGGTTCGCCATCATGGATCTAGACCCATACCAATCAGGTTTCAGGTGCGGACACAGCACTGGTCGCCCTGGTGAATGATCTCTGGTGGGCCCAGGATGGAGGTTATTCCTCCATCCTGGTGCTACTTGACCTCTCAGCGGCCTTCAATACCATCGACCATGGTATCCTACTGCGACGACTCGGGGGGTTGGGGGTGGGAGGCACTGTTCTACAGTGGCTCCTCCTACCTCTCGGGCCATACACAGTTTGTTTGGGAGGGGGGGTCAGAGATCCTCCCCAAGGCCCCTCACTTGTGGGGTGCTGCAGGGGTCGGTTCTCTCCTCCCTGCTCTTTAACATCTACATGAAGCCACTGGGTGAGATTATTTGCAGTTTCAGGGTGAGGTATCATCAGTATGCTGATGATACCCAACTTTACATCTCCACCCCGGACCAACCCAGGAATGCCCTTTCCATGATGTCTAAGTGCCTGGAGGAGGTGCGGGTCTGGATGGGCAGGAACAGGCTCAGACTCAACCCCTCCAAGACTGAGTAGCTGTGGATGCCGGCTTCTCATGATCTAGTGTCACCATCACTTTGGATGGGAGGGGAGTCACTTACTCCCTCTGAAAGGGTTCTCAATCTTGGCGTCCTCCTTGATTCATGGCTGTCCTTGGTGGACCATCTGACGGCCATGACAAGGGGGGGCCTTTGCACAGGTTCACCTGGTGTGCCAGTTGCGCCCTTTCCTAGACAGGGATGCCCTCTGTACAGTCACTCATGCTCTCATTATCACTCGGTTGGATTACTGCACTGCCCTCTACATAGGGCTGCCCTTGGGGTGCACCTGGAGGCTCCAGCTGGTCCAGAATGCGGCCATGCGGGTTGTTACGGGAGCTTCCCGTTACTCCCATCTAACACCACTCCTGCGTGAGCTGCACTGGTTGCCGGTGGTCCTTCGGATCCGCTTCAAGGTGCTGGTGCTTACCTATAAGGCCCTTCATGGCATGGGCCCGGGGTACTTGCAGGACCACCTCCTACCAGCCTCCCACCACCCAGTGAGCCCACTTCCACCCCCAGTGCACTGAACTCCTCCGAGTGCCATCAGCCAGACAATGTCGGCTGGTGGCGCCCAGGATGAGGGCATTCTCTGTGGTCGCACTGACCCTCTGGAATGAGTTACCCACTGGGCTCCAGACAGCCCTGACCTCCACACTTTCCGCAGCAACCTGAAGACATGGCTTTTTCAGCAAATTCCCTGATCCCGGGAGTTTTAATTGCTTGGGGATTTTAAATTGGATTATTTTAATATTATTTTTTGTTGTGTTGTTTTATCTGGTGAGCCACCCTGAGTCCTACAGGAGAAGGGCGGCATATAAATACAATAAATAATAATAATAATAATAGTATGTTGTTACAATTTGTTATGGTGTGACTGGGAAATGGGGGAAGCAGCCGTTGCTGTCAATAAAGACTGAACTGAAGAATGTATTAAAGAGGTTGGCCTTAACAGCTTCAATCTTCCCCATTAGGCCCTTTTAGGGGTGGGATAGATTTCGAGTCTTTGAGTCTGGCATTTACGAAATTGTAGAAGGATCGGGGGGAGTTGGAATTTAACAGCTCCTCCTCCTGTCTGCAATGATGATTGATACATTCGGCCTTTATCTGGCAGCATAAGGTTTTGTAGCGGTTTTTAAAGTTGGCTATGTAGCTAATTTTATTTTTACGCCAAAGAGATTTTTTTTTGGATTGTAGCTTTCTTATTGTTATGGGTAATTTGTTCTTATTTTTGGTTTTAGGGGTTATTGTTGGTACATATAGATTAATGACTCTATTGACTTCAAGCAAGAAAGTGTTATAATAGTCTTCTGCAGTAATACAACCTGTGAACAGAAGGTGCCAATCAAGAGATGAGAGGTTGGCCGCTATGAGATCATAGTTGGCTTTTTTATAGTTATAAAAATTTGGAGTCCCATCATTATGACCCTCTTGGCAGGGACACAAGTTGAGACAAAAATCAATCATGCTGTGATCACTGTTGGAAAATGGTTCTTTAACATGTAGGCCATAAATAGAATTTAAGCTATTGCAGAAGATAAGCTCTAAGCAATTCTTAAGCCTAGTGTTGTTTGTTACCAACTGCTCCAGCCCCAGAGTTGTAACAGTGTTGTACAGGGTTGCATGTATAGATTCGGTTGAATGTTCGTTTAGGGTCTAATTAATAAGAGGCAGATTGAGGTCACCAAGAAAGATAAGGGGGTATGGGCAGGAAGCTGTCCACGTTAGTAGTGCAGTTAGCTTGTTCATATGACCAACGGGCTCTATAACATAGCAAGAAACAAAGTGTGGTATTTAGGGACAGTTTGCAGACAATAGACTCAGGTAGAAGAAGCTCTAGAGTTACATTAATCTTTTTCAGACCTAGGAACTTTTTATAGAAGATAGCAACACCACCCCCTCTACGATTGTCACGGTCAAAACGGAAAATGTGATAGTCACTTACTCTAATAATAGAGTCTGGAAAGGATACATTCAACCACATCTCGCAGACAAAAATAAGGTCAAATAGAGCCACATTTAGGAGTAGGAGGAATTCGGGCATTTTGTTTGCGAGGCTTCTTGCATTAAATAGCTTGCATTTAAGGCCTGTAGTGGAGGATCTGGAGGAAGTTGGGGGCATGCATACCAAGTTTTGGTTGTTGGGGGGAGCAGTTGTTGGGACGCAGGCCACTGGTCTTGTGTTTGATACAGTCAGCGTGGTAGCCTATGTACAGGTCAGTCTCTCCTTGCTCTTGGCATCGTTTGAGCTCCGAGCAGAGTTCGCGAGCCCGGGCACATTGCAGTATGGGCAGGTCAGGCCGTGATTGAAGTTTCCTGTGGTTAGTACAGCTTCTGGTGTTTATTGTAGTAATAAATTTGCGTTTGCTGGTTTCACTCTTGCAAACAACTCTGCAGAAGCATGGGGCCACTGAACCATCGCTGTTCTTGAACTCGGGCCCATCGCAGGAAACATTGATGATTTCATCCAGAGAGATGGTTGATGCCTGACAGTTGCTGATGATGTCCCAAACCTTTGCGATGTCATTTGATTTGTTGGTGTCCTCAAGTCCAAATAAGACAGCATTGGGACGCTTCTGCTCACATTCAATCATGTCCTTAACAAGGATGTAAATGTTACTCACAGGGTTAGTGGATTCTTGAGGCTGGGGTAGTTGAGTTGGGATAGGATTTCAGGATGTTAGAGCTTTGCTTTTCTGAGTTATTTCTTTTCTTTTGAGAGATGCTACTTTAAAAGTACTACCACCGTACTTTTATGGTGTCAACCCGTTTGAGTAGAACAATAAATTTGTCCAGTCTGGGCTTGCATGATGGGCAGAGTAATGGAAATGCAAACTACAAAGTTTTAACTGAAGCTGCTTGAAGAAACTGGGCTATGCCTTTGGTTACCCCCAAGCATTTGTTGTAAGCATACGTATCACATAGAGAGCACTTCATGGTACTCTCATCCTCCTCGAGTGCTTCTGTGCAGATGAAGCACATGCAGGGGTCATGTGGATCATCAGTAGCGATCTCCTTCTTTTTGGGCGGGGGTTTGGCAATAGTGTGTTTGCCTGGCATAGTAGGATTGCTGTGGGGGTTTCTTGCAGGTTAACTTTTTTATTTCTTTTATTTTTTATTTTTTATTTTTTATTTTTTATTTATATATATATATATATATATATATATATATATATATATATATATATATATATATATATGTTGTTTTGGGGGCTCTCCAGCTTACCCTGGCTTTCCTTGTTGAGTGCTTCCAGTGGGGAATTTGTAATTCGTCTATTAGCTTCACAAATAGACTTTCCAGATCGACTCTCCCCAGCTGGCTCCAGCTTTCCTATGTATTTCCTTCCAGTGGGGATTGCTGGCCAGCTAATATCCATGCCGTTTGCCTGGGTTTGGAGGACCTCCCCAGATCAGGTTTCTCCCCACTAGTCCTGGCCTATCTGGGCATTTGCCTCCGGTAGATTATGCCTTAGATAAACTTGCCTCCAGTAAATTATACCTCTAGTAGTATTTCATTCAGAGGGCTGTTCAGAATCGCCAGTTTCCAGCTAATCATCAAACCTTAGGTCACTCGACTGGCTTCGGCTTTCCTCGGTGTTTGCCTCCGGTGAGGGCTGCTGGTCAGCCATCTCTCAAGCTGTTCGCTTGGGTTTGGAAGATCTCTCCGAATCAGGTCTCTCCAGCTATTCTTGGCTTACCTAGGCACTTGCCACAGTAAATTGTGCCTCCAGTAGTGAGTTGTTCAAGTTGATAAAGGGGTTGCTCAGGATTGCCGGGTTTTTTTTTCTGATCATCGAATTTCGGATCTCCGGGTCCACTTGGGAGGTCTGAGACTTCTCGGATGGGACATTTTTTCTTTTTTCTCAGGTTTCGTTGGTCCCAGACCTTTGGTCATTATTATATTATTTTTTAGGACCTGATCTATGTCTATTTTCTTTGTTTTGCTGCTTCTACTCCTATCACTATTTTAGATTTTAAGTCTTTTCTCTACTACTAGTCTCTAGCGATGTGGCTAAGCGTCTGCCTTGGCCGCCAACTTACCAGATGTAAGTTATTTTATCGTTCTTTTATCGTTCTTTTATTGTTGTTTGTTGTTTGCTAAGAATTAAATGCGGCCCAGGATTCCCTTGCCTCTGGCAAGGCACCCGAGAAAGATAACATCCCTGCCGAAGTTCTGAAGTGCTGCAAAGAGAACATCCCAACTGAACTGCATGAAATCTTCTGTCTTTGTTGGAGGGAAGGTGGAGTACCACAGGACATGAAGGATGCAAATATTGTCACACTGTACAAGAACAAAGGTGACAGGATGACTGTAACAACTACCGTGGCATCTCTCTTCTTAGTGTTGTAGGGAAGCTGCTTGCCCGTGTCGTACTGAAGAGGCTCCAGGTGCTTGCAGAGAGTGTCTATCCAGAATCACAGTGTGGTTTTTGAGCCAACAGGTCCATTATTATTATTATTATTATTATTATTATTATTATTATTATTTTAAACATAAACATAAAATACATCTTTTCAAAATGAAGCATTGATCCGGTCATAAATTGGTACAAATCACTAACAAATCTTAATTTACAATTAACACAATTTAATATTTTACTCAATTATTTCCCTAAATTCTATCTATTTAACAATGCCATTATCCCAAAAACCTGTTACTTAAATCTTTAAATCCTAACCAAATATCATTTCATTTTTCTTTTTCTTTTTACTTAGATGAATGTATTTTAAAAATATAAATCATTACAATTATTATAAGCCTTTAAACAATATTTTAACTGTTGTTCCCAATATAATCATCTCCATTGCTGTTTATCCCTTGTTTTTGCTATCATACCCTGCATAATCATTTTTGGGTTTTTTGCTGTTAATCCCAGCATAATCATTTCATTTTTACTGTTAATCCCAGTATAATCCTCATTGTTTTTGCTGTCATACCCAACATAATCATTTTTTGTTTTTTGCTGTTAATCCCAGCATAATCATCTTAATTTTACTGTTAATTCCAGCATAATCATCTTTGTTTTTGTTGTTAAACCCAGCATAATCATTTCATTTTTACTGTTAATCCCAGCATAATGCTCCTTATTTTTACTGTCATATCCAGCATAATCATTTTTGTTTTTTTGCTGTTAAACCCAGCATAATCATTTTTATTTTTGCTGTTAATCCCAGCATAATCATTTTAATTTTACTGTTAATCCATGCATAATCATCTTTTTGTTGTTAGCATCCATCTATACATTACTTATTCCCAGTTAATCATATTATCATTATCTTTTTTATGACAATTTGACATTGAGACATAGTTCTTACTTCAAACACATTTTTGTATGTATTTATGAATCTCTTTTAACATAATTTGTTTCTCTTATATTCTAATTCCCATCAGTATTTCAATTTTATATATCTATAACATATTCTTCTCATATTCCTATTCATCCATATTTATCTATAAGAACCTCCTTTTTATTATTACTATCCACCTATACATTGTTTTTCCATTTTTAATCACATTTGTTTTAATCTTCTTTTCCTTTTTCCAGCTGTGTATACCTTATTTCTTCATGTTCTCACCTGCTAGCATATATTTCATTTCATTTTCAAAGTCTTCAAATTTTGTCCTCCATGTATCATTTTAATTCTTTTTCTTACTTTTATTCTGGATAAAATGTATCAAGTTCTTCCTTCTCTTGTTCCTGCACCAAATCCTTCTCTTATTCCTGTGCCAGTTTTTTAAGTTCTTATTATTCCAATTATGAGAGTTCCATTATATTTTCTCTTTCTTTTCACCAAAATCAAGCTGCCTGCAGACAAGAAAAAAAAAACCTCTTCCACAAAATCCCATGGCTATTATTTATAGAGTTCAGAATTTTCCATAACAAAAAACAGGTTACAATGTTCCTTTTTGAACCAGAAGGTGTCTCTCTACAATCCACAGTTTCCATTAGTCATGCAAGTAGCCATTTTGTTTCAATTATATAACAGTCCAATCTAATTACTCTTCTTTTAATTTTAAAAATATCAAATCTTCTTCTTTTTTAAGGTCCAGCTCAAATTTTAAAACTCTATCCAGTCTTTTCACCATGTCTCAAAATTTAGTTTTCCCAATTGCTTCTGTTCAAAAATTAGTTGTTTACCAGGTCTTTGTCTCTTTAAAGTTACATTTTAAACTTTCCATTGCCCCTTTGTTGTACAGCCGCTGTTTTATGGCTAGGGGTCTTATGGTTAAAAATATTGCTCTAAGCATTGTTACAAGCCTGGGTTGGTTGTCACTCACCTGGCTTCAAAGAGCTCCATTTCAATCCACTTTCCTCCTGCACATCTCTTAGCCTGGTTGTCCCAGCTTCGTGGCAACTGGCATGGCTGCCACTCCCCGCCACCGACTCACAGAGGGCTCCCTCTGACCTCCAAGGAACTTGCCTGTTCCTCTTGGTCGTCCAAGGTGCCTCTCTTCTTCCCTGTCCCTACAGGACGGTTCCAGTCCGAAGACCCATCGGCAGCGGTTCGGCAGCCAGGGTTTTCATGGCGCTTATCAGAGCCCGCTATTTCCTCGACTGTCTCGCCGCGACACCAAACTGGAAGTCCGAGCCAATAGGTCCATTATTGACATGGTATTGTCCCTTAGACAGTTGCAGGAGAAATGCAGGGAACAAAGACAGCCATTTTTCATAGCCTTCATAGATCTTACGAAGGCTTTTGACTTGGTTAGCAGGGATGGCCTTTATAAAACTCTCCCCAAGATTGGATGTCCACCTCACCTCCTCAACATCATCAGGTCCTTTCATGAGGAAATGAAGGGCATTGTAGTTTTGATGGCTTAACATCAGATTCCTTTGATATTCGAAGTGGAGTGAAGCAGGGCTGTGTCCTCACGCCAACTTTATTCGGGATCATTTTTGCTGTCATGCTGAATCATGCTTTTAGAACTGCAACAGAGGGTATTTACCTTCGGACCAGATCAGACGGAAAACTCTTTAATCTCTCTAGATTGAGAGCAAAGTCTAAAGTCTAGCTGAAATGCTTACGGGATTTCCTCTTCACTGATGATGCTGCCATCACTGCTCACTCTGCTGAAGATCTTCAACAACTTATGGACAGTTTTAGCAAGGGCTGCCAAGACTTTGGACTAACAATCAATCTGAAAAAAACACAAGTCATGGGTCAGGATGTGGATTCACCTCCCTGCATTACAATCTCTGCACAAGAACTGGAGGTCATCCATGATTTTGTGTACCTCAGCTCAACTATCTCTGACACTCTCTCTTTAGATACTGAGCTGAATAAACGTATTGGTAAAGTGGCCACCACATTTTCCATACTTACAAAGAGAGTATGGCTTAATAAGAAACTGATGGAACATACAAAGATCCAGGTCTATAGAACCTGCATCCTGAGCACACTCTTGTACTGCAGTGAGTCTTGAACCCTTTACGCATGGCAGGAGAAAAAGTTGAACACCTTTCATATGCGCTGTCTCCGACAAATTCTTGGCATCACCTGGCAGGACAAAGTTCCAAATAGTGCAGTCTTGGAACATGCTGGAATTTCTAGCATGTATACACTATTGAAACAGTGACGTCTACATTGGCTGGGGCATGTCATGTGAATGGTTGATGGTTGGATTCCGAAAGATCTCCTGTATGGAGAATTAGTGCAGGGAAAGCACCTCGGAGGGAGACCACAGCTGCAATATAAGGATATCTGCAAGAGGGACCTAAAGGCCCTGGGAATGGACATTAACAACTGGGAAATCTTGGACTTCCGCTGTTGCCGTGAGCCGTCGCTGACGGTCTTTTGAAGACCGCCAGCCCGATCACCCGTAAAAGAGCCGTTTCGGCAACTGAAATGGCTCGAAAAACTCCAAGACTCGAGGGGCTTGTGAGGAGAGCCGGCGGCTGCAGGTAGAGTCCCCTGTGAGACCCCCAGAAAGTTTTTTTTTGCTTCTAGGGAGTTAACAGGGTGGGACTCCCTATCCAACCCGCTGAAGCTCCGGACGACTGGGAAACTCTGCTTTAAAGCAGAGCAAGACAGCGCGGCAGCATTACCAACAACGACGAAAAATAAGGAAGATTTGAAACTTCTTATTAAACAGCAAGTATTGGAAGTTTTCTGAACTATTTTAAAGAGTTCTTAAAGTGAAAGTTATCTGGGTCTGAGAACGGGGGGAAAAAATGGTGCTTGCTTTCAGTGGAGAACAGCTGAAAGCGAAAGTAATTTGATCAGTGTATCCGGCTACATTTTAAAGTAACAAATCCGGCTGGAAGAGGCAGAAAAGTAACCAAAAATAAAATAAAATAAAATAAAAATACTAATTGACTTTTATAGACCTGATTGAATCTGGAGAACTTTTTGGGAAAAGTTGCTAGAGTTTGTGGAAAAGGAAGATCTTTAAGAGGCAAAATGGCAACAAAGCAAGCAGGGGGGGGGGGTTCCCCCACACATAAACAGAAACAGCCTCAAACAGCGCAGTTGCAATCTCAGACAAAGGAAGAAAGTCAATATGACCTTATTATTAAAGAAATTCAAAGATCAGAGAAAGAGGTTAAAGGAATGGTTCAAGAGAAATATGATGCAGTTAAACAAGATATTCAAACAGTGGTTAAAGGCCTGTCTGAGGTAGTGTTACAGATTGATAAAAAAGTGGATAATCTTGCCTCAGAGATGGAGACCAAATTTAGAGCTTCTGATTCAAGAATGATAGAAATTGAAGAAGTTACACAAAAAATCCAAAATGAGATTACTATGATGCAATTTCGATCAATGGAATATGCTATTAGATTGAGAGGTGTAAAAGAGAACACCAGGGAAGATCTCAGGAAAATTTGCGCAGAGGCTTTGGCAGTTATGTTGAAAGTGGAACCAGACGTGGTTTTGTGCAAGATGGACAAGGTCTACAGAGTTAATTCTCGTGTGGTGGTACAAAGACAACTGCCTAGAGATGTGGTGATATACTTTACAGACAGAAGAATGAGAAATGAAATCTTGCAAAATTCCTTTGTTACAACAGTTCAAGTTGATGGAAGTGAGATTGGAGTTTTTAAAGAATTACCACCCAAAATGTTAAGAGATAGAAAGGATTTTGGATTTTTGGTGGCAGAATTGAAAAGACAGAACATACAATTCAGGTGGGATGCGCCAATAGGTGTAATATTGAGGCTGCGAGGAGTGAGATACCGCCTTAACACTATTGAAAAAGCAGAAGAATTTTATTATAACGTTTTGAAAGCGGGCTCTCCTCCTCCACGCACATCTTCACCAATAGATAAGGAAGTTCAACTACAAGCTGAGATTGATCAAGAAACAGAAGCACAAATAAGGCAGTCGCAAAGGGAGGCAAGAGAATCAATGGGAGCAGTAGGTGGTGTTGTGGTTGACCCTTTTGCACCATTTGAAGCTTCTCCTTTGGAAGAAATGTCTAAAACCATCACAGAGGAGGCGATGGCTTTGGAAGTAACAACATCCAAAATGGAAGAGCAACGTATAACCAGAGCAATGTCTAAACAAATGAAGCAACAGCAGCAAGAATATATTAAGCCACAGCGTGAAAAAAGAACCAAAGATAAGCAGCAAGCTGAAGTCATGGGAGGAGCTAAACCGAAGATTGCTACTGTAGGAGAGAATCTTCAACAATTGCTCTCAAAAATTCAGACAGGGTCAAATGGCACTTAAATTTTTGTCTTGGAATGTTAACAGACTGAATTCTCTGCAAAAAAGAAGGAAGATATTTCACTATTTGAGACAATTTCATAATGATGTTATTTGCTTACAGGAGACTCATGTAAAATTGCAAGATCAGAAATACTTGATAAATTCAAAATTGGGAATGCAATTTGTTGCTTCAAATTTGGAAAAGGAGAATGGAGTGGTGATATATATAAACAAGAGATTTGTAGCTAAAACTATAGAAGTAGATAAAGATGGAAGATATATTGCAATTGAAGTTATTACAGATGGTGGACCAATCTTGTTGGTCGGAATATATGCTCCAAATCAACAGCAGGAAAATTTTTACAAGTTGCTTCATTTAAAAATTCTGGATTGGGATTATTCAAACATTATAATAATGGGCGACTGGAATGGAGTAATCCAACCTAGATTGGATAAAAAAACCACGGCCAAAATAGGGAATAAACTACCACAAGCTTTTTTTGAACTGAAAGAGGATTTGGAATTGAAAGATATTTGGAGAATTCGAAACCCAAATGAATTGGACTTTACTTTTTACTCAGACAGGCACAAATCCTTTTCCAGAATAGACTTTTTTCTCTTAACTTCTAACCTACTTTCTAAAGTAAAGAAAATAAAGATATTTCCTAGGACTTTGACTGACCACAGTCCGGTCTGGATGGAAATCGAGATGGGCAAAAGAGAAAGAAGATCCTGGAGAGTAAATGAGAATCTATTTAGATATGAAAAAAATATAATTGAACTTAAAAAGCATTTAAAGGAGTTTTTCAAATTTAACCTGAATAAAGGTACCCCTATTGAAACAGTTTGGGACGCAGGTAAAGCATATATGCAGGGAGTACTAATTCAAATGAACTCTAAACACAGGCAGAATCAGCAGAAGAAAAGACTACAACTGGAATCTGAGATAAAAAAGAAAGAACAACAACTGATACAAAAACCAACAGATGGAAAATTGCAAATGGCTATAAAACTTTTGAAGGATCAATTTCAAATGCTTATAGCAGACCAAACGGCAACTAACTTACAATTTGCAAAGCATAATACCTTTTCCAATGCTAACAAACCGGGCAGGTGGTTGGCGTATATTTTGAGGAAACAAGCATCGACACGAATTATTGATAGTACTGAATATGCTGATAAAGAAGTTTATCAACAAGATTTAATTAAAAAAGCCTTTTTGGAATATTATACTAAGTTATATGCTAAAGATGACATACAGAATATTACTATAGATGAATATTTAGAAAACAAGAGAGTTTTAAAAATTTCAATGACTCAAAAGAAAAGTTTGGAACAATTGATAACAGTGGAGGAGATTACTTTTGCTATAAAACAATTAAAAACAGCTAAAGCTCCAGGGACGGACGGCTTAACTGCAATTTATTATAAAACTTTACAAGAAGAAATGATTGAGCATCTTAAAGATTTATTTCGTAATATACAACTAGGAGGTAAGATACCTTCCTCATGGAAAACAGCTTTTGTTTCATTGATTCCGAAAGAAAAATCAGGTCCTAAGAAACCAGAAAATTATAGACCAATATCTTTATTAAACACAGACTATAAAATCTTTGCAAAAGTACTAGCCAACAGATTGATGCCAGTTATTCAAAAGATAATTCACCATGACCAAGCAGGATTTATTGAAGGCAGATATATGAAGGAGAATGTTAGGCAAGTTATAGACTTAATGGACTATCTAGATAAGAATAAACAGATCTCTGCAGTGCTGGTTTTTTTGGATGCGGAAAAAGCCTTTGATCGAGTGAATTGGAACTTTATAATTAAGACTTTGGAAAAAATGGATTTGGGGGAGCGGTTTATACAAGCGATTGGTGCAATTTATCAAGAACAATATGCACAACTTATTATTAATGGATGTTTAACATCTAATTTCAACATACAAAAAGGCACCAGACAAGGTTGTCCACTATCCCCGCTATTATTTATTCTAACTTTAGAAGTCTTACTTAACGCAATACGGGATTCGAACTCCTTGACTGGAATAGCTATAAGGCAAGAGGACTACAGAACTAAGGCATTTGCAGATGATCTGGTTGTTACCCTATCACAACCTATGAATTCAATAATCCAGATGAAAAATATCATAGAAGATTATGGCATGGTATCTGGTTTTAGGCTGAATCAGAAGAAAACTAAAATGATTGTCAAAAATCTGACAGAGAGCAAAAAAAAGGAACTGGAAAGAATGGCAGGTTTTGAGATTGTTTCAAAGGTCAAATATTTAGGAGTACAAATCACAGACTCCAATGCTAAACTGTTTCAAAATAACTATGAGGTTCTGTGGCAAAAGATACAAAAAGATATGCAAAACTGGAAGAAACTGCAGTTATCACTGCTTGGAAGAATATCAGCAGTAAAGATGAATGTTTTACCTAGACTGATCTTTTTATTTCAAATGATACCGGTGCTTAAATCAGACAAACCATTGCTAGAATGGCAAAAAGGACTGAATAAATT
Source organism: Ptyas mucosa (assembly GCA_012654045.1). Taxonomy (NCBI): domain Eukaryota; kingdom Metazoa; phylum Chordata; class Lepidosauria; order Squamata; family Colubridae; genus Ptyas; species Ptyas mucosa. Next base: position 12,256,222 of record WNWU01000057.1, on the reverse strand, counting down.
CATTTGGAATGATAAAAAACCAAGAGTTAAACTGAAAATAATGCAAGATACTCGTGAGAGAGGTGGTCTTAAACTCCCAAACCTTCGACTATATTATGAAGCAACTGCATTGATACAATTAAGTGATTGGTTTGGGAAAACTAAGACTGATTTGTTGAATATAGAAAGTCATGACCTGGTTTGGGGTTGGCATGCATACCTATTTTATGATAATAAAGTGGACAAAGTGTTCAATAGTCATCTACTCAGAAATGCCTTGTTGAGAGTCTGGAGAAGGCACCGAATTAATTGGGATTATAAGATTCCGTTTTGGCTGGATCTTGCTGATACCATGTGGAATACAAATATTAAGTCACTCGGGGGTTTCTTATATAAAGAGTTACTTTATTTTGAAGAGGGCAGGTGGCGATTGAAGACTTTGGATATGCTGTTGGAAGAAGGGAAATCGTTGACTTGGTTGCAGTACAATCAATTACAGATGAGATGGAAAGAAGATCAACAAACTGGTTTAATGGAATATGAAGTAGAATTGGTTGAACAGATAAAGCGGACAGGTCCAATGCATATTAAGAGAGTTTATAATGTTCTGTTAGAAAGGGATTCAGAAAATGAGCTAGTTAAAGATTGTATGATTAAATGGGCACAAAATATCTCTCAACCAGTTATGATGGAAACATGGGAAAAAATATGGGTTCAGAATGTTAAATTTACACAGTCACAAAATTTACGAGAAAATTTTTATAAAATGTTTTATAGATGGCATTTAGACCCCAAGAAATTGTCTTGCATGTACCCTAATGTGCAGCCAAAATGTTGGAGATGTGATTGTTTAGATGCTACATATTATCACATCTGGTGGACTTGCAGGAAAGTGAGGGCTTTTTGGATAAAAATCTGGTGGGTTATGCAAAATGTTTTAAGGAAAAAAATACAATTTTCTCCGCAATTTTTTCTATTGGGTATAGTTAAAGACTTTACACTGGGTGAAACTAAATTGATTTTGTATATGGTGACAGCAGCTAGGTTGTTGATTGCCCAACATTGGAAGAGTGATGTTTTACCGACTGTTGACCAATGGACCCAGAAGATGGCTGGATTTGCAGAAATGGCAAAGGTTTCAGCTTTTTTAAAAGACCAGACGCATGAGAAGTATATACAGGAATGGAAATTATGGATTGAGTATGTACAGAATAAGTATCAGACTAGAAAATATTATATCGCTTTTAGCTGAGATGATTATGTTAGTATGTTAGTAAATATAGAAAAAAGATTTGGAAGATTGAATAACATATATATTGTTTGGGAATATTAATATTGCATATAATGGAAGTCAAGGGGGGGAGGGAAGAGGGAGGAGGGGGAGGGTTAGGGTGGGGATGGGATGGAATTATATATTGTTTTTATATGTATCTTATAATGTTGGGCTGGGGGGGGGAAAGGGGGGGAAATTTGTATTGGTAAAACTTTTTCAATAAAAAAAAAACAACAACTGGGAAATCTTGATCTCCGATCGTTCAGCTTGGAAGCTAAAGACGCAGCATGGCCTTCTCCAATTCAAAGAGACACTTGTTTGGCAGGCTGAGGCAAAAAGGCAGGTCTGGAACCAGCGAAATCTGGGAGCGGGGCAGGGGACAAAGTGTATCTGCCCTCAGTGTGGAAGGGATTGCCACTCTTTCCAGAGCATGATACAATAGTCTCTTGAGACTGAAAGATGGCAATAATGAATTGTTGTTTGCCTACAAACAGGAACTTGCCAGACTGAAGTACTGATCTGCAATAACTATAGATAGCAATAACAATAGCAGATTTATATACCACTTCACAGTACTTTACAGCCCTCTCTATGCAGTTTACAGAGTCAGCATATTGCCCCCAACAATCTGGGTCCTTATTTTACCAACTTCAGAAGGATGGAAGGCTGAGTCAACCTTCAGCCAGTGAGAATCGAACTGCTGGCAGTTGGCAGTATAGATATATTCTGTGAATTGCTAGGAAAGATCTGACCTTGCTCTTTTCCTACCTACCAGATATTCAAAGTTCTACAATCTCTTTGCCCTTTGAGAAAGAGCTCCTCCCTTCTGCAAATCCTAACTATATTTTATTATAATGTAGATCTCTAGTTGGAGCCATTTCATCCAGATGAGGAAAATATTTGTTTATGGCAAATGGTTAGACATAAGTCTTTCAAATCCATGTATTAAACAACCATTCTGAGATTAAAAGCAAGGTTAGCATATGACTGCCTGCATATATCAGGACAAACCCATAGTTATCAAGAAGGTTATGAACTGCTGAGCTTTCCCAAACATGGAGCATGGAGATTGAAGTCACCCAAAGCCAAAAGATATGGAGACTCTAACACCTGCCCCAAGACAAGATTCAGGAGCTCAGGAAGAAGGATGACCCTACTCCAATGGCTGAAAATGCAATTGACTGGAAGCTCATTAAGTCAAAGAACACAGTGAAAAATATGTGGTTAACTAGGCCAATGCCTATGACGGGACCCTTTTCTTAGTCCCTGGGCCCGTAATATCCATACAAAACTCTTGATGATCGGGATTTCCCCCATTGAAGCTTTTATCCTAGGCCCCAATGCTGCCAAATCGTTGATCTTTCAATGGCTGGACGACATTGATAGACAATTAAATCTGGCACATGGATCAGGAACATGCTCACCGTTTTCCCTTGGTATTGCCCCCTCGTCTCACCCCCCGCCTTACCTCTCCACGTTACACTCTATCAAATACAGGTTCGCATTTATGAAGGCACAATTTAATGTGATCCCGTCAAACGTCCTCGATAGTAGGCTCTCGGGGGGGGGGGTAAAACCCATCTATTGTATATGTGACAGCCGATCCCCGGAATCCCTGTTTCATATTACACTCGTATGTCCCCACTACAGGGATATAAGATCAAGATTCATTTCTCCTATTTCCCAGAGATTCCCCAGTTCACCTGATATGTTTAGCCTTTATTTCCTACTCCAGGACACAGACCCCAACATAACCTTAAAGGTGGCAAAAAAATTTGCTGCAGTCGTGGCTGGGAAAAAACGGGAGAAGAGACGGGTAAGCCCTACGGCAGAGGATTTCTAGTATTGATAGTACAGATTGTATTTGAGGCAATAGATGGTGCACTGTCACATGATCTATCTATGTTTGTAAGGTATACTCCCTTTCTATGTGTGTTTGATTTGGTCTTCGACCGCAATAAAAGCTTACTTACTATGTGGTTAAGATTAAATATGAAAAGGATCAAACTAATGACAAGTACAGCAACTAGCATTATAATTGACAGTTAAGATGCTGAATTGATAAATAGTTTCGGCCTTTAAGAATCAAATAAAGGAATCCACAGGCAAGAAATATGCTTCAGACTACCACATGATAGAGAAGCAATGAAGGTCTTGGAAAAGATGCTCCAAAGTTTGGTATGTCCATGATTTTCCCTGAAGGATTATATGGAAGCAAAAGTTGAACTTTAAAGAAGAAAGAGTACTGGCACTTTTGACCACTGGTATTGAAGAAGACTCTTGAAAATATCTCAGATAGCCAAGAAAACAAGTAAAGCCAAAGCTGCCAAGAAAACAGAAATTCAAAGGATTTCTAGTGTTTTCATTAAAAATGGTGGGTATAAATTCAAGATCATATAGACATGTGTGGGCTTTCTTCTTCCACTTCAGTTTGATTTGGAACTTACACGAGAACTTCGTGTTCTATAGTCAGTTTCTGACCAAATATTGGTTATTTTGAATTCTTTGCCTCCTTGTACCAATAATATCATCAATTTGATCTTTATGTACTCCATTTGGTGATGTCTATGTATATAGACATTGTTTCCTGTTTGCTGAAAGTATTAGCAAATGAAGAATTGGCAGACAATTATAAGTTATTATTCTGTTTCATTTCTATTTATTAGGCCATTGAGTCCAGCTATGTCCTCTTTCTTACAATTTCTGACTGTGGAGTTCCAGTCTCCAAGCCCAGACACCATACTTTGCTTGCATGCTTTATTGTTTTCAGATTGAACGTGACCATAAAATCCATCAAACTTGTTTTCTTCTGAATCAGTTGGAGCATAAACTTGGATAAGCATCATATTAAATTGTAGCCCATAATGGGATATCCAGTACATTCTTATTGTGATTTTATTATGTATATTGTAGATAATTGTAAACTGTTCCAAGACACAAGTTGTTGTGGTATATACTTTACTTTTCTATAAGAAAAATATAGTGTCAACCCAAAGCTATCATATGTGAGTCAGCACATATAATCTTGGGCTGATAGATTACTTATGAAGTGATTTTTTATTGATATAACTAGCTGGATGCCTGTGCTTTGCTACAAAACTATGTGCTCGGGCTTGATAAATTGACACAGCCTGAAACTTAATGTAGAATGTGTAACTCAATAGCATCAGGGTGTGTTAATATAATGCAACTGGCAGTTGGAACAGATGGGGAGGGGGAGTAGAATGTCCCAGCCCACAGCATCCATCAGTATTCATCTGGCTAGCGTCCTGTTAGTGTGTGAGAGAGTTGAGGAGTGTTTGGAAACTCAAACAGTATTTGCTGTGTGAGCAAGGAGACAGGAAGGAGGCTGGGTGTGGCTTAGTTCAACTGTTCTGTAGTAAAGCTGCTTGCTTCTGTGAAAGTAAAACTGAAAGTGAAACTCCTCTCCTCTGCTTGTGTTTTGCATTTGGAACAGATTTCTTTTCAGGTGGGGAGGGGGAGTAGAACTCCTTAGCATCAGAGCGTATTAATAATAATATAGGAAATACTAATGCTCTGATGGTCATTTCAAAAAATCCCTTCTTAGTGAGCACCTAGAAGCCAAGAGGAACATATGTGGCAAATTTCAAGTTTGTAGGCTTTACGGTTCTGGAGATTTGGTGATTACAGCATGAGTGGTTTTCACTTTTATAAAGGTTGGTTGATCAATATTATTTTACGTAGTCTAGCATTAGTGTTTTGTTTAAAGTGTGTCTGGTGTGTATGTGTTTTGAATCATTTTCCTTTTTTTCTTTTTCTTTTCTCTGCTTTTTTTTCTCTTTGTTTCTGAATCCTAAAGCAATTTTTAAAGGAAATATTTTCAGCTATGTAAAGCCTGGAATCCTACTATCTATTTCCAAATATTGGTCAGTAAAGCAGGCTTGGATCAGGTGAGTACTTGTATGGGAACCACCAGGAGGACATCTCAGTGTTGGAGGCTTGATAGGAATATCGAAAAATGATCTCAGAAGAAAGCAGTGGCAAAACACTTCTGCAATGCTTCTAAGAAAACTTCATTGATGTATCCATGTACTCACCTCTATTTGAGAGAGTCTAACTATTCCTACCAATCTACTGAAGAAATAATCTGATAAAAAATTAAATTTCTTCTTAAAAGGTCCGTGCTTTTTTTTATACATTGATTGATTGATTGATTATGAGCTATTCAAGTATAGCATTTTTTAACTTCAGAAAATTCCAGGTATATGGACTTCAACTCCCAGACCTCCCTTGCCAGCATGAACATTGCTGAGAATTCCTCACAACTGTAAGCTGAAAAGATGGGAAAGTTTGCTAAAATCTTCATGCTATTGGTTATTCAAATCCTAATGTTTTGAACATTGCTATATTTTTCCTTCTCCAGTATCCTCATACGTCATACCTTTATACCTGGATAACTGGATTTGAGCTAGGTATTATAAACATTGGGTTTTTCTTTTAGCAGTATAACGCCATTTTACATTGAAAACATGCTCATATATGAATAGAAAAAAATATAACAGGAGGGATCTTGCCAAAGAAACTTCTACTGATTTCTTCAACACATCAAAAAAAGCATGGAATTTCAGATGTGGCAACAGCATTATGATATAACAATCAACGCCATGTGTGTCCAATATTTAAAAAGCCACTTAAGGTAGCAAATGCCTAAATGAAAGTATATTGCAAACTGATCCCTTGATGATTTTATTCCAGGGATTATAACAGCCTAATCATCAAATATAATAAATTTATTAGTCCTCTCCAATACTTAAAATATTATAATTCTGTTTTCAAGATAACAACAAAAAATAAAGATTAAAAATTCCAAGAAATGTATGCATTAATACTTCTGTATATCAAGCATTTAAATGATGTTTAATAAGTTTGCCGTTGATCAACCATAAATGTTGTTCCTAAAAGAAGTATCTCCTTAAAAATCCACTCTGGATTGATTAAAGGATGAAACTATTAACAGGGGGGCAAAATCTTTACCAATTTGCTACCTGTATACAAAATAAAATATAAACAAAATAATCGATTGGCAGGGTATAACACTAACTATGGATATAAAAATCAATTCTTAATTTAGCAAAGAACTGATAAAGCCAATTTCTGGCTATTTGTTGATTATCAAGATTTGAAACCTACTTTATGCATGTACAAAGGTTCCATTTCTTGTTCCCATTCAAAAGAAAGAAATAAGATAGGAGAAGGGATAACATAAATTCGTTAAATTTTAATGAATGTAGTTAACTACTTTAAATACATCATCTGTTTAGTATGTGAATTAAAAAGTGAAGAGTAAGGTAGCAAAACAAAGAGAAGACTTTATTCTCTTAGAAGAAAAATTTCCAGACTATTAATAAAACTGCAAAGTGTATCTTCCAGTAGCTATTCCCATTAAAAAAATCCTTAGAAATAGAAAATGATTAGAAAATGAATTTGTTCGTTTAGCTAAAACTTATAAACCAAAGAGCTATGTGTTTAATTACAGAACCATCAAATTAAAATCTGATATATAATTTAAAAATTAATGTTGTATTAACTGATTTTAACCAGGTACCACAGTTTTCTAATGTTGTCCAAGTGTCAAGGATTCCATAAACAGCACAACTTATCTCTTTAGATGAATTGCAGGGCATTTCTGCCTCATTCTTAAATTCTCCATTATTTGCAAAAACAGGAATGTTGGGACTGAAAATCATAAGGTCACTCTTGGCACCAGCCTCTGCACCCATACCTGCCAGGATGTGGCTGTGATGATTGGAATAGGACCAGCTGTCCACTTTGCTGGCACACACAAGGGTGGCCATGCCAGAGCCATACACCATGGGTTCCTTTGCCTAGCAGTGGCATCACAGGGACACTTAGATGAGAGTGGCCAACAAGAAGAGGCTGGAAACAGAGCAGATGGCAATGATCAGATAGATGTTGATTGAGTCCACCAGGGGCATGAAGGTCTCCCCAGACCTGGGGAGGTGAATTTCTGTTTTGATGATCTGGGCATTTTTCACCACTCAGAGTGGCTGTGGCTGAGAGTTGAGGCTTTCCATGATCCTTCACCAGAACCAGCACATTCTGGATTTTGCTCCCTTCTGACTCATCCAGAGAATGTTTGGTACTCACCTCACCACTATATTGCCTCACAGACCATGGACCATTGATTTCTTCAAACAGTTCATACCTTAGCCACACATTGTATCCAGAATCTGCATCCATGGCATGGATCTTGCCTACAATATGCCCAGGCATCACAGGAACCACTAGAAGAATCAGGTTCTCTTCTGATGATCCTGACACAGCAGATGCATTGTCATTCTCATCCATCACAAAGACTTGAAGAGTTGCATTGCCACACAAGGTGGGCATTCCGGCATCCTTGGCTCTCACCTGGAACTCCAGCCGTTTCAACTCCTCATAGTCCAAGGACTGCAAAGCATAAAGTTTTCCACTCTCTGAATGTACAGCAATGTAGTTTGACAATGGCCAGAGCTCCTCATCTATCCAATAGGTAATCAGGGCATTCTCAGCTACATCTGGGTCCAAGGCAGATACTGTGAATATGAGCACCAGGGGGATTGTTCTCCTTCACAAAGATTGTGTAGGAGGGTTGAGTGAAAGCTGGAACATTATCATTTATGTCACTAATAGGCACTATGAGGGTGATCCTAGAAGACAGTGGTGGAACGCCTTGATCTTCCACTGTCACAACCATCCTGTACTCAGCCACCTGCTCCCTATCCAAAGGTGCTCCAACAATTAGGGAGTAGTAGTTCTTGAATGTGAACTCTATTTTGAAAGGCACATCAGAGGGCTGTAGGACACAGGTTACTTGTCCATTGATCCCAGAATCCTTGTCTGAAACACTGAGTATAGCTATTGCACTCCCTGATGGACAGTTTTCAAAAAGAGGTATTGAAAGGGAATTCACTGATACTTCAGGAATATTGTCATTTGTAACTAGTATTTCAAGAAGAACTTTACAGTGCTCTGACAATGGAAAATTCCCTCTATCTTCTGCAACAATTTGAAGTTCATAGAAATTAATGTTTTCATAATCCAATTTTCCAATTACTCTGATTTCTCCAGTATCAGAATTTATATTAAATAGTACAAGTACAGGTAGGCCATGACTAAAACAATAAGACATTTCTCTATTTATCCCTTCATCTAAGTCTGTAGCACTCAGATTAATAACTAATGACCCACTAGCTGTATTTTCTAGCAACTTTACCCTATGAACAGATTGGTTAAACACAGGAGGGTTGTCATTGACATCCAGCACATTGATGACTAGCTGAACGGTTCCTGTGAGTTTTGGTTCACCCCCATCAGTGGCTGTCAGTACTAAATGATGCACAGGGCTCTCCTCTCTGTCAAGTGGAACCTTCAGTACAAGAACTAGAGATTTGCTGCCATCCTCATTATTTCCTGAATCAAGGGAAAAATGGTTGTTTGGGCTGAGCTTGTAAGTTAGCACAGCATTAGTACCAATATCTGCATCAGATGCTCCTTCTAATAGGAACTGGGTGCCAGACGTTATGAGTTCTGATATGCTCAGGATCTTTTCCCTGGCTGAGAAGATGGGAGCATTGTCATTCATGTCTTTGAATTCAACTTCCACATGGAAGAACCTCAGAGGTTTCTCCAGAATCACCTCCAGATGAAGGACACAGTCTGCATTCTTTGCACACAGCTCCTCCCTGTCTATCCGGGAATTTACAAACAAGATCCCATTCTGCAGGTTTACCTCAAAATAGTCCTTCTCTCCTTTGGACAGCATCCGGAACATTCGAGGCACCAGCTTGCTCACCTCCAACCCCAGATCCTGGGCGATGCGGCCCACAAAGGTGCCGTGCTGGGATTCCTCCAGCACAGAATAATGGAGCTGGCTGCTCCCCATTTTCCAGGCGGTGTGGATCAGAAGCAGCTGCAGCAGCCCCTTCGGCCTGGTAAGCATCGCAGATACAGACACAACACCAGCAAGCTCTTTTCTCTAAATATCTTGTCTCAAAGGTGTCAGGAGTAGAGACCATCTACCCCAGCCATACTGGCAATGCATTCATAGGTTGAATCTTGGCTTATTGAGATTTCCCTGTTGTTCGAGATTTCCCTTGTGGATCTGGCTGGCAGGAATGCCTGTCCCTTTAAGGGAGAGGCTCTGCATTTTCAGTTTCACTTAGAGAGTTTTCTTAGGAAACAGCGACCTCTTGTGACTGAATTTCAAACTGGAGAGGCAGACTTTCATTCTGTATTCATGAAAAAATTCTAATAATCATTTAGTCTTCAAGCTCACATGGTTTTTCTACATAGTTTTGACAGGTACACGTCTCCTGTAGATACAAATAAAAATACAAACACAGGGGTATATGTACTGAATTAAATATTGTGTATATTTAATTTAAAATATTTAATATTTTAAATATTAAAAGAAGAACTACTATCTCATTTAATTCATTCATATATTTATCAGTTGGGTTTTTTATTTGTATGGACAGGAAATATCTAACTAATGATTTCTAATAATTTCTTCCATTGCTGAAAGAGTAGTTATGACATCATTGGGAGAAAGTTGGATTGGCTTCATTTCAGCTAGGTTTATGACTAAGATGAGGAGCCATGTAATTCCATGCCAAAGAGGTAAGTAAAAGTAGAAGAAAATGCTATGAAATTTGAAAATCTTCCCTGGTTACTTTTCTATTTCTTGGTCAGGCTATGGCAATTCTTAACACAAATCTGTCCAAGACTTCAATTGAAAATAAACTTTTTGTTGTTAATACTGTTGGAAAGAAAAAGAAGCCTTTCCCTTTAAGGATTGTTGGAAGGCAGAGCTTTCCCTTCTTGAATTCAAAACTCCCGGCTGGGAGATTATTTTGAAATGATTGGAGGTCAGCTGCTTGAGAGCAGAATCAGTTTATTGTTTATAGAAAGGCAGGCAAGAAACAAATACAAGCACAGCGTTCCAAGGCTAGCCTGTTTGAATTGTAAGAGTAATCCTTTTTTATCTCCTAAAACGTCTTTTGATTTTCTATGTGACCCTTTAAAGTCTTTTGAAATTCTTTTGATTTGGTGTCTGAATCCTTTGATTTGTGTGTGTGATTGTTTTATGGTGTTGAAATCCTGTTTTTGTTTGTGATTGGGTTCTTCCGTCCTGGATCTGGCAAATAAATAATTGTTTTATAGTCCACTCTCTGTTTTTCCTAGCCCTTTGTAGTTGTTCGTTCCCTATAATTATTCAGCTTGCTATTTCTGTGTTTTCTCCTTTCCTCATGTGTTAAAAATTCTAATTACTTTGGCTTGATTTCTTTTCCTTCTTGGGTGTTTGTTTTTCTTTCCTGTGTCCCATATCTGTTTAGATGTTGCAGGCCCCTGTAATTTTGTCCTTCCTTTGTTGTGGAAAATAAGGTAGCTTCAGCTTCTTAATGGCCTATTGATAAAGGTGGGGGCTAAAACTCTGCCTGAGTTTCTGCTTATTTCTTTTAGGGGAATTTCTCTGCTCTTTTAATATTGAGTTTCTCATATCTTCCAACAATCTCTCTCTCTCTTTTTTAATTCTGTGAGGTTTTTCTCATTATCCCCATCATCTAGAGTGGTATCCGGATATACCTGGTATTCCTGGTCAATTTGGATCATCATGAAAGCTGCCTGCTTTCCTGAGGTGCTTGATTTTGATGGTGGAGGACTACAAGCTCTTAAGCAACTGAGACAAGGCGGAATGCATTGACAGAAGCAACACATAAGGGCTTCCAAAACACAGACAGTGACAATGGTAGAAATGAGGATTTTTAGCCAATGGAAGTCTGGTAACCATGAGAAAAGCCAAGAAAAATCTAAGAATGACTGATCATAGCCAATATTTTGGGCCAGCTCCTTCAATTGATGGTTGTCCTTCTCCACAAGTCCAGAAGTTTCATTAATTTTTACACAACACATATCCCTAAACTCTTTGCAGCCATAATTATGTTTCAGTAATAAGAAATCTATGGCCGCTCTGTTCTCCAGGGTAGCCTCTCTGACTTGTCTCAGTTCTCTGTTGAGGGCATCCATGGCATGGGAAGTTGAATTTAAACTTTTGGCCAGGGTACATGCCAGGCTATTCAGATTTCTGGAATTCCTTACTGCTAGCCCTGGCCTCCCACTAGTGATACTGCCAATGCAACGTATTCAGCTGTTGTGAGCAAGGAGACTTTTGAATCACAGTCCAATTCTAAAGTATGGAAAGCTCTTCTGTGCCACTTCTGCAAGGACAGCATAAGCATTGTCAACCTTCCTAGGGTGCAGGGGACCCCTGTGGCATTTGCAGGAAGATAGGAGAAAGCTTTTAGGCCACACAGGAAGAACCATCCTAGGGGAAGCCTCAAGTAACTATAGGAGAATGGGATGGTTTCTGTGCGATTGCATTTGAGATCTGTGTTATTTAGGTTAATGCAATCAGTGGTTTTTATAGGTTGGCATCCTGTGAGGTTAAAGCATTGTTCAGAGCTAGTGGTTGTAGTGATGTGTAATGTGTACATAGTATGGTCCTTTATGTCTGAAGAATAACCCCAGTCAAAGATGGTAGAGTAGGTGTCAGGGAGGTGAAAGTCCTTAAGCCTAGTGTAGTTAAAGATGTTATGTGGTCTAGACGCTACTCCAATTAAGCATGTGGTCAATATGTCCTTAACTGATTTTCCCCCTGCTAGACAAAAGTTAGTGGTGTTGAGTACTTCCCTTGCTAAATATTCCCATATGTTTCCTTTTTTTGGAAAAAGGCTTGGCTCCAGAAATGCTGGCCCATATGTTATAAATAGTATACAGGACTTCCGGTGTTGCCGCGGACCATCGCTGACGGTCCTTTGAAGACCGCCAGCCCAGCCGCCTGTAAAGAGCCGTTTCAGAGACTAGAAATGACTCGAAAAACTCCGAGCCAAGAGGACGTCGTGAGGAGAGCCGATGGCATAAGGTAGAGTCCCCTGTGAGACCCCCAGAGCGTTTTTTTTGCATTTCTGGGGTGTTAACAGGGTGGGACTCCCTATTCAAGCCGCTGAAGCTCCGGACAGCTGGGAAACTCTGCAAACCGCAGAGCAAGATAGCACGGCAGCATTTTCACCACCAAACAACAAAAGAGAAAGTTTTGGACTTCCTATCAAATTGCAAGTATTTAAAGTTCTTTTTCTGAAATATTTGGAGGATTAAAGCAACTTGGAATTGAAAAGGAAAGTGGGGGGAAAAATGGCGCTTGCTTTTAGCGAAGAGCAGCTGAAAGCGAAAGTAATTTGAACTGTGTATCTGGTTACATTCTATCAGTTACAAATCCGGCTGGAAGAAAAAGAAAAGTAGCAAAAATAAAATAAAATAGAAAAAAAAAGCAGCAATTGATTGTTTTAGACCTGATTGAATCTGGAGAACCTTTTGGGAAAAGTTGTTAGAATTTGTGGAAAAGGAAGATCTGTAAGAGGCAAAATGGCAACAAAGCAAGCAGGGGGGAATTCCCCCACTCATAAGCAGAAGCAGCCTCAAACAGCGCAGCTGCAAACTCAGACAAAGGAAGAAAGCTATTATGACCGTATTATTAAAGAAATTCAAAGATCAGAGCAGGAGGTCAAAGGAATTGTTCAAGAGAAATATGAAGCAGTTAAACAAGATATTCAAACAGTGGCTAAAGGCCTGTCTGAGGTAGTGTTGCAGATTGACAAAAAAGTGGATAATCTTGCCTCAGAGATGGAGACTAAATTTAGAGCCTCTGATTCAAGAATGGTTGAAATTGAAGAAATTACACAAAAAATGCAAAATGAGATTACTATGATGCAATTTTGATCAATGGAATATGCTATCAGACTGAGAGGTGTAAAAGAGAACACCAGGGAAGATCTTAAGAAAATTTGTGCAGAGGCTTTAGCAGTTATGTTGAAAGTAGAACCAGGTGTGGTTCTGTGTAAGATTGACAAGGCGTACAGAGTTAATTCTCGTGTGGCGGTACAAAGGCAATTGCCTAGAGATGTGGTGATATACTTCACAGATAGAAGAATGAGAAATGAAATTTTGCAAAATTCCTTTGTTACAACTGTTCAAGTTGATGGAAATGAGATTGGAGTCTTTAAAGAATTACCACCCAAAATGTTAAGAGATAGAAAGGATTTTGGATTTTTGGTGGCAGAACTGAAAAAACAGAATATACAATTCAGGTGGGACGCCGCAATAGGTGTAATATTGAGGCTGCGAGGAGTGAGATACCGCCTTAATACTATTGCAAAAGCAGAAGAATTTTATTACAATGTTTTGAAAGCGGGCTCTCCTCCTCCACGTACATCTTCACCAATAGATAAGGAGGCTCAATTACAAGCTGAGTTTGATCAAGAAACAGAAGCAAAAATAAAGCAGTCGCAAAAGGAGGCAAGAGAGACAATGGGAGCTGTAGGTGGTGTTGTGGTTGATCCTTTTGCACCATTTGAAGCTTCTCCTTTGGAAGAAATGTCTAAAACTATTACAGAGGAGGCGTTGGCTCTTGAATTGACAACATCCAAAATGGAAGAGCAACGTATAACTAGAGCGATGTCTAAACAAATGAAGGAACAGCAGCAAGAATATTATAAGCCACAACATAAAAAGAGAGTCAAAGAGAAGCAGCAAGCTGAAGTCATGGGAGGAGCTAAACCGAAGATTACTACTGTAGGAGAGAATCTTCAACAATTGCTCTCAAAACTTCAGACAGGATCAAATGGCACTTAAATTTTTGTCTTGGAATGTTAATGGACTGAACTCTCCACAAAAAAGAAGGAAGATATTTCATTATTTGAAACAATTTCATAATGATGTTATTTGCTTACAGGAGACTCATATAAAATTGCAAGATCAGAAATATTTGATAAATTCAAGATTGGGAACGCAATTTGTTGCTTCAAATTTGGAAAAGAAGAATGGAGTGGTGATATATATAAATAAAAGACTTGTAGCTAAAACTATAGAAATAGACAAAGATGGAAGATATATTGCAATTGAAATTATTACAGATAATGGACCAATCTTGTTGGTCGGAATATATGCTCCAAATCAGCAGCAGGAAAATTTTTATAAGTTGCTTCATTTAAAAATTTTGGAATGGAACTATTCAACTATTATAATAATGGGTGACTGGAATGGAGTAATTCAACCTAAAATCGATAAAAAAAACTACGGCCAAATTAGGGATTAAATTACCACAAGCTTTTTTTGAACTGAAAGAGGATTTGGAATTGAAAGATATTTGGAGAGTTCGAAATCCAAATGAATTGGATTTTACTTTTTACTCAGACAGGCATAAATCCTTTTCCAGGATAGACTTTTTCCTTTTAACTACTAACTTACTTTCTAAAGTAAAGAAAATAAAGATATTTCCTAGGACTTTGACTGACCATAGTCCGGTCTGGATGGAAATCGAGATGGGCAAAAGAGAAAGAAGATCCTGGAGATTAAATGAGAACTTATTTAGATATGAAAAAAATATAATTGAACTTAAAAAGCATTTAAAGGAGTTTTTTAAACTGAATTTGAATAAAGGTACCCCTATTGAAATAGTCTGGGATGCAGGCAAAGCATATATGCGGGGAGTACTAATTCAAATGAACTCTAAACATAGACAGAATCAGCAGAAGAAGAGACTACAATTGGAATGTGAGATAAAAAAGAAAGAACAACAACTGATACAAAAACCAACAGATGGAAAATTGCAAATGGCCATAAAACTTTTGAAGGATCAATTTCAAATGCTTATAGCAGACCAAACGGCAACTAATTTACAATTTGCAAAGCATAATACTTTTACTAATGCTAACAAACTGGGCAGGTGGTTGGCGTATATTTTGAGGAAACAAGCATCGACACGAATTATTGATAGTACTGAATATGCTGGCAAAGAAGTTTATCAACAAGAATTAATTAAAAAAGCCTTTTTGGAATATTATACTAAGTTATATGCTAAAGATAATATACAGAATATTTCTATAGATGAATATTTAGAAAACAAGAGAGTTTCAAAAATTTCAACAACTCAAAAGAAAAGTTTGGAACAACTGATAACAGTTGAGGAGATCAGTTTCGCTATAAAACAGTTAAAAACAGCTAAAGCTCCAGGGACGGATGGCCTAACCACAGTTTACTATAAAACTTTACAAGAGGAAATGATTGAGCATCTTAAAGACTTATTTTGTAATATACAATTAGGAGGTAAGATACCTTCCTCATGGAAAACAGCTTTTGTCTCATTGATTCCGAAAGAAGAATCGGGTCTTAAGAAACCAGAAAATTACAGACCAATATCTCTATTAAATACAGACTATAAAATCTTTGCAAAAGTATTAGCCAACAGATTGATGCCAGTTATTCAAAAGGTAATTCATCATGATCAAGCAGGATTTATTGAAGGCAGATATATGAAGGAGAATGTCAGGCAAGTTATAGACTTAATGGACTATCTAGATAAGAATAAACAGATCTCTGCAGTGCTGGTTTTTTTGGATGCGGAAAAAGCCTTTGATCGAGTGAATTGGAACTTTATAATTAAGACTTTGGAAAAAATGGATTTGGGGGAGCGGTTTATACAAGCGATTGGTGCAATTTATCAAGAGCAATATGCACAACTTATTATTAATGGATGTTTAACATCGAATTTCAACATACAAAAAGGCACCAGACAAAGTTGTCCATTATCCCCACTATTATTTATCTTAACTTTAGAAGTTTTACTTAATGCAATACGGGACTTGAACTCCTTGACTGGAATAGCCATAAGGCAAGAGGACTATAGAACTAAGGCATTTGCAGATGATCTGGTTGTTACCCTATCACAACCTATGAAATCAATAATCCAGATGAAAGATATTATAGAAGATTATGGCATGGTATCTGGTTTTAGGCTGAACCAGAAAAAAACTAAAATGATTGTTAAAAATTTGACAGAGAGCAAAAATAAGGAACTGGAAAGAATGGCAGGTTTTGAAATTGTTTCAAAGGTCAAATATTTAGGAGTACAAATCGCAGATTCAAATGTTAAACTGTTTCAAAATAATTATGAGGTTCTGTGGCAAAAGATACAAAAAGACATGCAAAATTGGAAGAAACTGCAGTTATCATTGCTTGGAAGAATATCAGCAGTAAAGATGAATGTTTTACCTAGATTTATTTTTTTATTTCAAATGATACCGGTGCTCAAATCAGATAAACCACTGCTAGAATGGCAAAAAGGACTGAATAAATTTATTTGGAATGAAAAAAAACCGAGAGTCAAACTGAAAATAATGCAAGATATTCATGAGAGAGGTGGTCTTAAACTTCCAAACCTTCGATTATACTATGAAGCAGCTGCATTGACACAAATAAGTGATTGGTTTGGGAAAACTAAGACTGAACTGTTGAATATAGAAAGTCATGACCTTGTTTGGGGATGGCATGCATACCTATTTTATGACAATAAAGTGGATAAAGTGTTCAATAGTCATCTACTTAGAAATGCCTTGATGAGAGTCTGGAGGAAGCACCGAACTAATTGGGATTACAAGTTTCCGTTTTGGCTGGATCTTGCTGATACCATGTGGAATACAAATATTAAGTCACTCGGGGGTTTCTTATATAAAGAGTTACTTTATTTTGAAGAGGGCAGATGGCGACTGAAGACTTTGGATATGCTGTTGGAAGAAGGGAAATCTTTGACTTGGTTGCAGTACAATCAATTACAGATGAGATGGAAAGAAGATCAACAAACTGGTTTAATGGAATATGAAGTAGAATTGGTTGAACAGATAAAGCGGACAGGTCCAATGCATATTAAGAGAGTTTATAATGTTTTGTTAGAAAGGGATTCAGAAAATGAGTTAGTTAAAGATTGTATGATTAAATGGGCACAGAATTTCTCTCAACCAGTTATGATGGAAACATGGGAAAAAATATGGGTCCAGAACATTAAGTTTACACAGTCACAAAATTTACGAGAAAATTTTTATAAAATGTTTTATAGATGGCATTTAGACCCCAAGAAATTGTCTTGTATGTACCCTAATGTGCAGCCAAAATGTTGGAGATGTGATTGTTTAGATGCTACATATTATCATATATGGTGGACTTGCAAAAAGGTGAGGGTTTTTTGGATAAAAATTTGGTGGGTTATGCAAAATGTTTTAAAGAAAAAAAATACAATTTTCTCCGCAATTTTTCTTATTGGGTATAGTTAAAGATTTTACATTGGGTGAAACAAAACTGATTTTGTATATGGTGACAGCAGCTAGGTTGTTGATTGCCCAATATTGGAAGAGTGATGTCTTACCGACTGTTGACCAATGGACTCAGAAGATGGCTGGATTTGCAGAAATGGCAAAGATTTCAGCTTTTTTAAAAGATCAGACGCATGAGAAGTATATACAGGAATGGAAATTATGGATTGAGTATGTACAGAATAAGTATCAGACTAGAAAATATTATATCGCTTTTAGTTGAGATGATTATGTTAGTAAATATAGAAAAAAGATATGGAAGATTGAATAATATATATATTGTTTGGGAATATTAGCATTGCATATAATGGAAGTCAAGGGGGGGAGGGAAGAGGGTGGAGGGGGAGGGCTAGGGTGGGGGTGGGATGGAATTATATATTGTTTTTTATATGTATTTTATAATGTTGGGTTGGGGGGGGAAGGGGGAAAGTTTGTATTTGTAAAACTTTTTCAATAAAAAAAAAAAGGGCATACTGACTAAATTAATTGAAACAGATGTTCAATGTAGATATGTTGCAATTGAATTACTAGCCCAGAATGGAAAAATGCTTTTACTTGGGATATACGCACCTAACCAGCAACAGGAAAAAATTTATAAATCCTTACATATTAAAATAATACAATGGGACTATAAAACTCTTATACTAATGGGAGATTGGAATGGAGTAATGGGCACACAGAAAGACAAAAAAGTTTGTCAAAAACCTCATCATGAGCTAAATTACCTAAACCTTTTTTTTTTTATATGATGGAAGATATGGAGTTACGAGACATTTGGAGAGTGCGGAATGCTGATGAAAGAGATTTTACCTTTTTTTCAGACAGACATCAATCCTTTTCTAGGATTGATTTTATACTAATCATAAATGATTTTATTTCTAGGGTGAAGAAGGTGAAGATATGTCCTAGAACTTTAACTGATCATAGTCCAGTTTGGATGGAATTAGAACAGGAAAAGGGAGAAAGGAGATCTTGGAGATTAAATGAGAACTTATTTAGATATGAAGAAAACATTAAGGAGCTTAAAAAACAAATGAAAGAATTTTTTGTTATTAATATGGATAAGGGTACCCCAATGGAAATGGTGCGGGATGCTAGTAAGGCCTATATGAAGGGAGCTTTAATACATATGAATAATAAATATAGATTGAAACAACAACAGAAGTGGAAAGAGATTGAGGAGGAAATAAAAAAGAAAGAACAACTACTTATTACTAATCCAAGTGATAAGAAAGTAAAAGAGATTATAAATATATTACGGGAGCAATTCAATATGTTGATAGCCAACCAGGTGGCAACCAGTTTACAATATACTAAACACAATACATTTTGTAACACTAATAAACCAGGTAGATGGTTGGCCTATATGTTGACAAAAGAAACAAAAATCACGAGTTATTGAAAAGATCGAATTTAGAGGTAAGGAAGTTCATCAACAGAATTTGATTAAAAAGCTTTTTTGGAGTTTTATACAAAGTTGTATGCTAAGGATCTAGATCAAGGTACAGAAATAGATAGATATTTAAAGGGGGAGAATATTTTAGAATTAACAATGGAACAGAGGGAAGGGTTGAATCAACCAATAACCGCTGAGGAGATCATTGCTGCAATTAAACAGTTAAAAACAGGCAAAGCTCCAGGAACAGATGGATTAACAGCTGTTTATTACAAGAATTTACAGCTTGGAGATCATTTCCGGTTCCGGATGGCAGCAGACGCTGCTTGGGTAAGTTCTTGCCCCAGCGTCTGAATCCCCCCGCCTGGAGGCCCCTCGGGGCCAGGTGCCCTGGTTTTGGGGTATCCGCCGTTAAGGGTGGCTCGCCAGGGGTCCCCTGCCTCAATTCCAGGGGCTGGGCGGCCAATGCTGGTGCGCCCGAGGCTCCGGCGAGTGTGGGCGGCACGCAGCGGCCATTCCCAAGGCCGTTCCGTGGCTATGTGCCTGTAGGACCCGGTGTATATTGAAATTAAGGCAGCAGGTAAAGAGGCGATCGGAAGAGGAAGGGATGCAGGCTGGAGAATAAGTAGAAAAGGAGAGACCTTGATTGGTGAAGCAACAAGGCATCCTGCGAGTGAGAGGGGGGGCGAAATTCTCCCCCCCCCCCTTGTAGCTGGGAAGGGCACCGTGGCTGATAAGAAAGAGGAGGAAAAAACAAGGAGACCTCTTACCTCGCTGATTTTTTGTGGAGAATGATGGAGGTGGAATTCGGGAAGGGAGGCTGGAGGGCCCCCCCTTTGTTGGAAAGTCATGGCCGGGGCCTGATTTCCTGCTTCTTTGTACACGATTGATGACATCACCCACCTCTGGTTTCCTGTTTGACCTACTCTACAAACCGGACTCGTTGCTCCTGTGAGCGCCCTCTGGTGGATCGGGAGGGAACAGTGCTGATTTATAAGAGACTTCTCCTTTCTGGATGCTTGTGCCTACCTGAGGACCTCTCATTCTTTATTATTGCAAGATGGCTAAAGGACAAAGACCAGCTGCAGGTGACATGGAAAAAATTTTGGAGAAATTGGCAAAGTTGGACGAGAAGCTTCTCAAACTTGACAAACTTGATGACCTGCAAAAAGGGCAATTGGAAATAAAATCTGAAATTGTAGTTATGAAAAAAGATTTAATTGCTGTTCAACAGGTGGCAGAGGAGAATAAGAAAAAGGTGGGAGGTTTGGAGGGGGAGGTGCAGGCAATCCAGAAGAGGGAAGAAATGAGAGGAAATGTAATTTTAACTTCGCAGCTGGATAGAATGTCTTATTTTCTCAGGTTTCAAAATGTGGAAGAGGTGGACCAGGAAGATCTGCGAGAAGTGATGGTTAAATTGTTGGGCGAATTTATTGAAAGAGATTTGGACTTTATGAGATGGGATATGGATCTAGTTTATAGAGTAAACTCACAATATGCAATTTTACATAGTGTCCCAAGAGAGGTCCACATTAAATTTGTGAGAAGGGAAACGAGAGATGAAATACTGAGAATTCAAAGATCGGGGGCGCTGATACACAGGGGCAAGGAGGTCACCATTCTGAAGCAGATCCCTAGACAGGTACGAGAATTAAGAAGAAATTATTTTTTATCAAATAAATTGTACCTTAAGGGAATTGCCTTCAGGTGGTTGATGCCGGAAGGTTTGATGATTTTCTGGGAGGGGAGTAGGAAGAAAATTAATAGTGTGGCGGAGGCTCAGGCCTATCTGGAGCAACATAAGACCCTCCTAGAGGGTGAAGATACAGGAACCAAGGAAGGGGAGGTACCAGATGATCAAGGAACGGAGGTGGGCGAGGTCATGGCGGTCCGGGAGGAGGGGGGTGCTAAGGCCAGAACCTTGAGATCTAGAACCAAGAAATGACGAAGTGGGAAGAATCTATTACTTTGTGCCTTTTATGATATCTCTTATTTTTGTAAACTTTAATATTACTCTGGATACTGAACTGATATTTTCGTATAAATCCGGTTGTTAAATTTGAAATTTTTAATAAGGGAAGATCTGCTGTATATGGAAAAAAGAAAATATATATTATCTTTGTAAAAGGATAATGAAAATTCCACATATTGTAAGTGATAATATTGTTTATTTTTAACCAATAAAAACTTTTATAATAAGAATTTACAGCTTGAAATGGTAGAACCACTTAGAGTTTTATTTTGTAAAATCCAATCAGGTGGAGGAGTACCTCCCTTCTGGAGAACAGCTTTTGTTTCATTGATTCCAAAGGAAGATCAAAATTGTACTAAACCTGAAAATTTTAGACCAATATCACTTTTGAATACTGATTATAAAGTTTTTGCTAAGATATTGGCCAATAGGTTAATGCCAGTTATGGAACAAATAGTTCACAATGATCAATCAGGGTTTATAAAAGGGCGACAAATGAAATACAATGTTAGACAAGTTGTAAATTTATTGGAATATTTGGAAAAAAAACAACCAAGTCCCAGCGGCATTTATATTTCTGGGTGCAGAGAAGGCATTTGATCGATTGAATTGGCAATTTTTGTTTAAGATAATAGAAAAAATGTGTTTTGGAGATTATTTCATGCAATCAATTAAAGCAATATATCAAGAGCAAAGTGCACAAATTATAGTCAATGGAGGTTTAACTGAGGTATTTAAGATTGAGAAAGGAACACGGCAGGGTTGCCCTCTGTCTCCATTGTTGTTTATTTTGACTTTAGAAGTTTTACTGAACAAGATACGTGATTCGAATAAAATAAAGGGAGTTGTAATTAGACAGCAAGATTACAGACTAAGAGTGTTTGCTGATGACTTGGTTGTTACTCTATCTCAACCCCTAGAATCGCTTTCATATATGCTGGATATATTAGCTCAATATGGTAAGGTATCTGGATTTAAAGTAAATCAGCATAAAACAAAGGTGATAGTTAAGAATATGTGTATATCTCAACAAGAAGAATTAAGAAGAATAACGGGGTTTGAAATAGTTAAAAAGGTTAAATATTTAGGAATATATATCGCATCTTCAAATACGAAGTTATTTAAGAATAATTATGAAGTTCTTTGGCAAAAAGTGCAGAAAGAAATGGAAACATGGAAAAAGTTACAATTATCCTTATTGGGAAGGATAGCAGTAATAAAAATGAATATGTTACCTAGGTTTTTATTTCTGTTTCAAATGATACCAGTGCTTAAGAATGATGGGAATTTAAGGGAGTGGCAGAAGGGGATTAATACATATATTTGGGATGATAAAAAACCAAGAATAAAATTGAAAATTATACAGGATGTCCGGGAGACAGGAGGCCTTAAAATGCCTAATTTAAGATTGTATTATGAAGCAGCTGTTCTATCACAAATCAGTGACTGGTTTAACTTAACTGAAGAGAGACTCTTAAATATAGAAGGTTATGACTTGCTATATGGGTGGCATGCTTATTTGTTATATGAAAAAAAGTGGACAAGATGTTTAAAGGTCATATACTCAGAAATGCTTTGTATTGAGGGTGTGGAAAAAGTATCAATATAAGTTAAATTATAAAATACCAATATGGGCAAATCCAAGACATGCAATAGAAAATATAAGTATAGAACAAAGACAGGAGGTGATTACTTATAAAGAGCTCCTTTTTATGGAAAGGGGCAGACTGCAACTGAAATCCTTAAATGTTGAAAGAAGAAGGGATAATATATACTTGATTTCAGTATGGTCAGCTTCAAGCTAGATGGAGGGAAGATCAAAAAAATGGTGTTATGTGCAATGAGGAGAACTTGGTAAAACAGATCAGAGATCAAAGTCAAATGCATATTAAAAGGTTGTATAATGCATTATTGGAAATAGATTCTGAAACGGAATTGGTTAAAGACTGTATGATAAAATGGGCACAAAACTTTCAGGAACCGGTGATGATGGAAACATGGGAGAAGATTTGGGTTAGAAATGTTAAATTTACACAGGCACAAAACTTAAGAGAAAATTTTTATAAAATGTTTTACAGATGGCATCTAGATCTCAAAAAGTTATCATGTATGTATCCAAATCTCCAAGCTAAATGCTGGAGATGTGATTGTGATGATGCAACTTATTATCATATTTGGTGGACCTGTAAGAAAGTTAAAGCATTTTGGATAAAAATTTGGTGGGTGATGCAGAATATTTTTTTAAAAAGGTTGAAATTTACTCCACAATTGTTTTTACTGGGTATAACAACAGATTGTACGGCAGTAGAGACTAAATTGATTTTAAACTTGATATCAGCAGCTAGATTGCTGATTGCACAATACTGGAAGAAGGACTCTTTGCCTACTATTGATGATTGGATACTGAAAGTGACGAACTTGGCGGAAATGGCGAAAATCTCAGCGTACCTGAAGGACTATACCCAAGAGAGATATTCACAGGAATGGAGAAGATGGATTGATTATATTCAGAACAAATACCAGACAAGAAAATATCAAATAGCCTATGAATAAATGTTAACTTTAAATGTATTATGTTATCTATAGTGGAGTTAAGGTTCTAGGGGAGAATTGTTATTTTAAACTTAGCTAGTTTAATTTAGCTTATGATTGTCAATTGAAATACCCTGTATTTTGCTCTGGGAAGTCTGGGGGGGAGGGTGGGAAGGGGGGCTGGGGGGGCAGGGGGAGGGGGGAATATTGGGGGGGGGAATTATTGTTGTGTAAAACTTTTTAATAAAAAAACCATATTGTATCAAAGCTGACTGGTGTGGTAAAGAGATAGAGGAGAGATCTTCCTTCAGGATTTGAGAGAATAGGGTAGGGGACTTTGTATAGCCTTGTGGCAAGCGAGTCCAGGTGTATTGTTGATCTTCCCAGGTAAAAGCAAAGAGATATTGGGATGCCTGGTCTACTGGGATTCTGAAGAAGGCGGAGCACAAGTCTATAACTGTAAGATACATAGCTGAAGCTGGAACTTCGGTTATTATAGTTGCAGGGTTTGGTACTATAGCACCACGTGGTATCACGTGGTTGTTCACGAGACACAAATCATGTACAAATCTGAAGATGGGGTTTCCTTCATTATCTACCTTTCTCTTCTTAATTGGAAAGATTGGGGTGTTGCAGGGAGATGTACATTTCTTAAGGACTCCCTGTTCCAGATAAGCCTTTATCAGTTTTCTTATAGGTTGAATTGCCTCAGCTGGAATTTTGTATTGGGGAACACATGGAGGTGGTCCTTTCTTTACCTGAATGGTGACTGGGTTTGCCCCTCTTAATAATCCCACCTCTGTTGCATCCCAGCCCCACAGAGAGGATGGCAAGATCTTTAGATCCACATGAAGCCCTGTGTCATTTGTGGCCAGCATATGGGTGCCTTTTCCTGGAATGTTTAATGTAAGGCCCCCCTTTCCACATTTTATGGTGGCTCTCATTTTGTATAAGAGGTCCCTTCCCAAGAGGGAGAGTGGGGATTGGGGACAGACTGTAAAGGAGTGTTTTAAAGAGAATGGCCCCAATTCTACTTTTATTTCATGAGTGGATTCCACAGGAATGATTTTTCCTCCAACTCCCATTATATTGTCTCAAGCTCCTGGAATCAATGAGTCTTTATATGGGGCCTCTGTAATTAAGGATGAGGTAGCTCCGGTGTCAACCAGGCAGTCATATTTCTTTCCCCCTATGATCAGGGAAATAATGGGTTCCTCTTCTGGGCCATTCCTTAAGGGAATTGCGAGCCCAGTGAAGGTAGCTGTGTATTCAGTGAGTTCATTTTCATGGTCTAGTCAGGAAAATTGTGCCTCTCTTCCCCTTCCCTGCCCCCATCGAGATCTATCACTATCTCTATTGTGGTGGAATGTATCATCTTGGGGAAAAGGGGCTGTAGGCGGCTCACGATGTTGGTTATATCTCTGCTCGCCTTGGTGATGTGAATTATTGCTTGGCATTGGGCCTCTAGGTGAATCTTGGGGCTGGCCACGAAATGAAGTCTGTTTACAGTATCGGCCAAAATGCCCTCCTTTTCCACATTTATAACAATGTTGGCACCTATCTTGGGGCCATCCTTCCTGTCTACATTTCCAACATCCCTGCCTGATACCAGCAATCCTGCGTTGAATTTATCTGGCATTATGGTGCATGGCAGCAAAAACATTTAGCTCTTCATGTCTCTCTCTATCTTCCTTTTTCTATCTTTTTCTTCCTCTTTTAATTTATCCCTTTGGTCATAGACAAAGTTTGCAATCCTGCACAACTCCGCTATTTCCAATGTAGGCCAATTAGATACAATACAGTGGAAATGTTCCCTGATGTCACTACTAGCCTGGTCCATGAAGGCTGAGGCTAAAATTCTCTGGTCCTTTTGGCAGCTTGGGTCTAGATGGGCATATGTCACAGCTGCCTCTGAGAGATGAACCCAAAATGCATCAGGATTTTCTTTTTCCCTTTGGGTTGTCTTTTGAAATTCAGACCAGTTGAGGGGCTTTTTTCCTATTTCTTCTAGGGCATTCATTAGATTGCCTTTTGCCTTTTTGTAATCCCTCCAGTGATTGGCATTATTGTAGTCCCAATCAGGGCGCTGGGTTGGCCATGCAACCCTGTCCTGGAATAGTTGGTTGGTTGGCTATTTGTGCAGTTTTCTTAAATAGTTTTAATAGTTCATCCTGAGTTAAGAAAACCTGTAGTAACTGATTCATGTCTTCCCAGGATGGGTTGTGGCTTTCTATTATTGTTTTCAGGGTTCGGATTACTGCCTGATGGTTTGCCCTGAATGTTGGAGTGTCTTTTTTCCAAATAACAAGGTCTGAGGCAGAGAAGGGCGTATGTGTCAGAATGTAATTGCATTTGCCTCTTGCTCTTCCTGATATTGGTTTGCTCAGCAGAGGAGCCATTATTTTTGCCTCAGTGTTTCCTGCCTCAGTTTTCCTTTTAGAAAATGGGTTTCTGTTTTAGCTTGATCTTTCCCTATAGTTAGGTCTTTGGTTCTGGCTAGTTCAGCCCAGCAATACCAGTAGGGTATTTGGCTGGGCTTAATTTGGGGTCTAAGTGCTTTTAAAATTTTAAAGTCAAAAGTACTGCTGTCAGGCCAAATTTGTCTTCCAGTGTCATCCCTTAGCAAAGCCCATTTTTTACATATCTTCTTCGCTTTCCTCTTTCTCATACCAGCCAGGACTGGCATCTGTTTTTCGTCCCATGCCGGGGATGACAATGAGTACAAACATTTTCTCCCCCCTCCCTAACCCCCCAACCCAAACCCCTCCCTACCTCCCTCACCCACCCCCCTCCCACTCTTCCCCCCCACCCCCCACCCCCTGAACTTCCCAAGACTAGCACAGGGTATAACCTTTAACAAACCTAGAACTATAATAAACTAACAATACATTGAACTACTATTAACCCTAGATCTTTAACTCCTATCACCCAAAAACAATATATATATAAACCACTGACAAATTATGCAAAATATTCATTCATAAGCTATTTGAAGTTTTTTAGTCCGATATTTACTTTGGATATAATCTATCCATCTTCTCCATTCTGTTATATATCTTTCATTCGAATAGTCTCTGAGATATGCGGAGATTTCCGCCATTTCCGCCAAATGCACCACTTTTAATGTCCATTCCTCCATGGTGGGTATTTCTTTCTTCTTCCAGTATTGTGCCACCAATAACCTAGCTGCTGTTATCAGATTTAAAATCAACTTTGTTTCTATAACTGTACAATCCGTAATTATACCCAACAAAAAAAACTGTGGCGTAAACTTAATCTTTTTCTTTAAAATATTTTGAATAACCCACCAAATTTTTACCCAGAACGCCTTAATCTTTTTACAAGTCCACCAAATATGATAATATGTAGCATCCTGGCTTTCACATCTCCAACATTTGGGCTGAAGGTTTGGGTACATACAAGCCAATTTTTTTGGGTCTAGATGCCATCTATAAAACATTTTATAAAAGTTTTCTCTTAAATTTTGGGCTTGTGTAAATCTTACATTTCTAACCCAAATATTTTCCCATGTGTCCATCGAGATTACCTCCCCTATATTTTGCGCCCATTTTATCATGCAATCCTTAACTAATTCAGTTTCTGAATCTATTTCCAATAATACATTATATAACCTTTTTGTGTGCATTTGACTTTGATCTCGTGTTTGTTTAATCAAATTATCATCCTGAAACAAAATTCCCATTTTTTGGTCTTCTATCCATCTGGCCTGTAGCTGACCATACATGTTTTAATCACTCTTTTGTCTTTTATTTGCTGGATAGTTTTTAGTGCAGTGTATTCCCTTCCTTATACAAAAGTTCCTTATATGTAATCCCATCTTGTTTTTGCTCTATACTTATATTCTCTATCGCATGTCTGGGTATTGTCCATATTGGCAATTTATCATTTAACTTATATCGATATTTCTTCCAGACACGCAACAAAGCACTCCTCAGTATATGACTTTTAAAAATAGTATCCACCTTTTTATCATACAATAAATAAGCGTGCCAGCCATAGACCAGACCATAACCCTCTATATTTAATATCCTTTCCTCCGTCATGTTAACCCAATCACTAACTGCCGACAAGGTAGCTGCTTCATAATACAGTCCTATATTTGGCATTTTAAGACCTCCTCTCTCTCTAGAGTCTTGCATTATTCTCTGTTTTACTCGTGGTTTCTTCCTTGCCCAAATAAAAGAGTTTACACCCTTTTGCCATTCCTTCAGATTTTTATCTGTTTTAAGTATAGGTATCATTTGAAAAAGAAATAGAAACCTTGGTAAAACATTCATCTTTACTGCAGCTATCCTTCCCAGCAGGAACAATTGCAGTTTTTCCCAACTCTGTAAATCAGTTTGTATTTTATTCCACAATAACTCATAATTATGTTGGTATAATTTCATATTTGTTGTCAGGATATTAATCCCTAAATATTTGACCTTTTTAACTACTTCAAATCCTGTTATGCTCACCATCTCCTCTTTTTGTTTTACAGTCATATTTTTAGCTATTATCTTTGTTTTGGCTGCATTTATTTTAAAACTTGCTGCCTTCTCTTCTCTTGCTGGGAGTTGCTGGGAGTTGCTCCGAGCGTGGAGGGGAAGCATTCGCTGAAAAAGAATGGGGTGAGAAAAAAGTTTCCCAAAGTTTTAACAGGCGAGAAAGCTGAGAAAGGGTGAAGCCTCCACTGGAAGAGCAAGGGAGATGCTAACTCCACGCTCGGAGCAACTCCCAGCAACTCCCAGCAACATCCAAAGTCATCCTTTTTTCTCGCCCTGCTCTTTCTCGCCCGGTCCCCTGACCGAAACAAGAGAAGGCAGCGGGCAGGGTTAGGGTTAGGGGAAGCGTTCACTGAAAAAGAAACTTTGGGAAACTTTTTTCTCGCCCCTTTTTTTCCTCCTCCCTTTCCTCGCCCCGAACGGCCGGTGGGCGAGGCTGCCCGAAGCATTCCTTTCCGAGGGGCTTCTCGGAAGTGGGGAGCTGAAGCGGAAAGTTCCTTTCAGATGTGGGAGAGGGAGAGGGGCGTAGGTCCCCACCCCGCCTCAACTCCCCACTTCCCTCCCCCGGCTGAACTGAATTTGAGGCGCAGGTGCCGAGAAGCCCCTCGGAAAGGAATGCTTCGGGCAGCCTCGCAGTGACCAGAGCAGCCTCGCCCGCCGGCCGTTCGGGGCGAGGAAAGGGAGGAGAAAAAAAAAGGGGGCGAGAAAAAAGTTTCCCAAAGTTTCTTTTTCAGCGAACGCTTCCCCTCTCACCCCCCGCCCTCTGGGCCTCTGGCTTTCCCCCCCACACTCAGCCTTCCCCCCCTCCACATGTTCATGCACACATACACACTCACCGACACATGCAGCCACACACCTGCACACAGACGGCTGGGCTAGCCAGCACTAAGCAGAGTCAGATGTTCTCCGGAGCTGAGCAGATCTGCAAGGGAATCTGCTTTGGGATCCCCTCGGGCTGTTCCTGTCACTTTCTATAACTAAAACTTGGGGGGTGGGGAAGTCCCTGCTGGGATGAAGGAAAGAAAACAAGGAAGGAAAAAATGAAGAAGGAAAGAAGGAAGGAAAGAAAAGAAGGAAGGAAGGAAGGAAGGAAGGCAAGAAAGAAAGATTTCTTTCGTTCTTCTTTCGTTCTTTTGCCTTCCTGCCTTCCTTCCCCTTCTTTCCTTCTTCCCAACAGGGACTCTCCCCCACTCCCCGAAGTTTTTAGTTGGTTTCAAAGAATTCAACAGCTGGAATGCAAGCGGAGGGGAGGGGAGAGAGAAAGAGAGAATGAGAGAGTCAGAGTGGGGGAGAGAGAGAGAAAGAGGTGGAGAGAGAAAGAGAATAAGAAAGAGTGGGAGTGGGAGTGACAAGATAGGGCAAAAACGTAAAATGTGAGGACAGTCGTAAGTTCGAGGACTGGTCACAAGTGCGAGGACCAGTCAAAAATTACTTTTTCAGCCCTCTGAGTAGTCCATAT
>WNWU01000057.1:12185288-12226873 GCA_012654045.1 Ptyas mucosa | reverse complement strand
AGAGGGCTGAAAAAGGTGATTTCTGACAGGTCCTCGCACTTTTGACCTGTCTTTTTTTATTTTGAAATTTAACAGTAGCCACTGCATTTCCCACCCTCGGCTTATACTCGAGTCAATAAGTTTCCCCACTTTTTGTGGTAAAATTGGGGGGGTCGGCTTATATTCGGGTCGGCTTATACTCGAGTATATACGGTACTTTACATGAGGTTTAACCTGTGTATATTAGAGTGGAATCCATACTTCCTATAATTTGGGAACTGTATTTCTATTGATCCCTCTCACATCCTGCTGTGCTGACTCAAAAGGAATGATGGGAGGTATTGCTGGGAAGGATGAGTGAAGAATTCCAGGAATGTATGCCAAGACTATATAAGTGCAACAGGGTCACCCAAAATTTGAAGATTATTCCAGCTGCCCAACTAAACCAAGCAGGCACCTATATGGGGCAGCAGTGATATAGGAAGATGTTGTAGGCACAAGTTCACTTTCATGACAATTTCAAAAACATACTTTCAGAAGAAGGCAATGGTAAACATTTCCTGTACTTTACCAAAAAAACCCGCATGCGTAGAAATTATAAAGGAACTGATGACATTGTGCCATCAGTGCCATAAGCCCACTCAGGTTAGACAGCACTCAATATGTTACCAACAAAAAGCAGAGAACTATTCAGAGCACTAATGGCACTTTAATCTAGTGACACTCAGTATAATGTCACTAGATTAAAGTCTTCAGGATCTTTAGTTGCTGATGTTACTATGTAGGAAAAGAAAATCAAAACTGCAAAGACAAATTACAGTGGAAACATGGAACATGAGAAGTGTGAACATGGGACAGCTCAACACAGTGAAGTATGAAATGATACACTTTCTATTCCGCTTTTTCAAATTCTATTCCAGTTTTCACTTCTAAAAATTGTCACAAGGAATAGCATTGCTTGAACAATTCTGATCTTTGTAGGTTTAGACAAATCATTGCATATGAATATTTTTTCCAAGGCCTTCATGGCTACTCTAACATATGCTAGTCTGTGGTATATTTCTTGACTGCTTGTTCCTTTGTTGTTTATGATTGATCCTAAAAGACAGAAGCTATTCAACTGTGACATCTTCATTGTTAATTTTAAGGCTGTTTGTTGTACCAGTTGTCATTAGTTTAGCTTTCTTTATATTTAGTTTTAGCCCGATTTTTTGCTAGCTCCTTGGTTTTTATTACAGACTTTCCAGATCCTTTGGATTTTCAGGTATTAGAGTAGTGCAATCAGCATAGCACAGGTTACTGTTGTTTCTTCCTCCAATTTAAAAATCACAGGCATCTTTGTCTAATCAGCTTCCCTTGACAGGCCGACTAACTGAGAGGTGCAGAGAAACCAGAGGCCTCGTGATTGGACAGTGGCCCAGTGCGACTATTTAAAGGCGCTGAGACGCATCAGCTCTCAGTGCCAACTTTATATTTACTTTTGCATTGCTCGGCATTGCCTATGAATAATCTGGAACTGCAATTAAACTACCCTCCACACAGCAGACCATTATTGGAGGTTTTGTTTCAGTCAAGTCCAGGTTTGTTTAGCGCTCCTTCTACTTCACATTTTCCTGTGAGCAGCAGAGGGATGGTGGAGGATATGTCTGCAGGGCTACCGTTGCCAGAGGAGGTGGAGGAAGAGAAAGACCTTGCTTTACCAGAGGTCCAGGAGGTCCCAGAGGACAGTGAGCAGGCAGTGGTGAGACCAAAGGAGAGAAAGCCTCAGCATGGTGAGGGTTCAGCAGAGAACCTGGAGGCATCTGGCCTGGACTGGCACAAACCTCCTCGGGCAACTGGTGGCATAACTCTGCTCTTATGGGTCCTGTAGTGCCTTGGACCCCAACACTCCCCCCTGCTGGAGCGACCTTTCAGGGGTGGAGGGAGAGGAGGTGGATGGAAGATGAAGAGGGTGAGTGGAGCTACTCCACAGGCCCTGGGACCACTACCTTAGATATGTTAAGGGAACGGTTTGGGGAAGCCAGCTTCAAGGATGCCCCTTCATGGCAGCCCTGGGCAACCGGGGTGGACCCCTCAGCCTCATGGCAGGGAGGGGTGGGGACACAGGGAACAGACACTTGTTTTCACCTGGCTAGCCCCAAACTGCGTATGGAGAAGATTTCTGGCCGGTCTAGAAACACAGAATATCAGGTGGCTGGTGCTCCAGTATCATCATTGAGGGAGGTGCTGCATGGTATTGACCAGGGACCACACAGGGCACAAGGCATGCATGACAGTGCACAACTGGGCCCAAGGAAACAGTCTAGTCATCATTGTGTGCAAAGTAGGATTACCAGCAATGCCAGGCCACCTGGGCAGGCCCCTGCATGGGCTCCTGGAGCATGGCCACAACAAACGCTATGGGGTCCTCCAGCTATTCAGGCCACTTTCGATGATAGCTCTGATCAGGTGGCACTGTTTCTGAGTCAAATCATAAGCCACATGGACTTGTACGGATGACTATACCCTTCACAATGGGTAATGATTGTGGCTATTATTACAGTGTTGACGGGGGAGGCGGCAGACTGGGTGGCCAACCTCCATAGTGACCACGCCAAAGAACTGGCAAATGGTGGGTTGTTCTTGGAGGCATTAAGATTTGAAGATAAATCCAGAACCCAATTGGTGGAAGGGGAGCTTGTGGCCCTGAAACAAGGAGACCGACCAGCCAAGGACTATGTGAAAGAGTTCCACACAATCACAGGGAGGCTAAGAGTGTGGCCAGAGTGCCTTCTGGTCCACCAATTCCATATGGGTTTGGACTGGGACCTGAGACAAGCCTGTGTTTACAAGGGTTTGCCACCACATTTGGCAGATTGGTTCAGAGCGGCGATAGACCTGGATGTTGGCTTAAGAGAGTTCTGTTCACGGGAGGATGGGGGACACGGCCAACAAAGATGGGTCATGGACAAACAACCACCTTTTTGGGGGGCTAGAGCAGACAGTCCAGCCCCAGGCACAACCGACCCAGTCAGGAAGCCGGCTTTCCATTGTTTCCATTGCAACCAGAGTGGCCATAGAGCAGCCGAGTGCCTGATACCTTCTCTACAACCCCCAGCCTCCCAGCCACTGATAACTGGAGGAAAGGTTTGGGACTGGGTCCATCCGGCTTCAAAACGGTCCCGAATAGCATCGCAAACCCCTCCAACCAGGCCACATATGCCGGCTAAAGACGTTGGGGGCCCACTTGGGGCAGGGAGTTTACCTGTGGTGCCGGGTGACAGTGATGAGGAGGATCCCAATGACCCCATGGTAAGTAATCCAGTACAACCATTTGTGATACCAGTAACCCTGAGAAATATACACATGTACATAGGGAGTCAGCAGGGGCATTGATTGATTCCAGGTGCACCCAGCGTTTAATGCACCAGGCAGTGGAGGATGACTTGGGGTTATGCACTATGAAATTGTGAACTCCCATTAAGTTCAAGCAAATGGATGGCTCGACGTTCAGGGGGTGGCAGCCACCCATGTGACTGAGCCTGTTAGGCTGGAGATTGAGGAGCATTGGGAATACCTTAGGTTCATAGTGGTGGAAAGGATGATAGAACTCATCATCTTAGGCCTAGCATGGCTGGATAAATGGGAGCCCACCATTTGGTGGGAAGGGGGATTCCGGAAATTGCGATTGGCCATCAGTCCAGATCCAATAATCTGGCAGCCAATGGGGCGAGCGCAGGACAAGTTGAAGAGGGAACAAGTGTCCATAACTGGGGGGTTTCCAGAGATATATAAAGACCTGGTTAATGTTTTCGATGAGGAGGAGTTTGAGGCTTTACCCCCACATCACTACACTGATTGTGCCGTAGAGTTATTACCTGGAGCTAAACTACCAAAGCCCCGTATGTATGCGATGACACCTAAAGAACTGGACGAGTTGAGACGATACATAGATAAAAACCTAGCCAGGTCTCATATGGCTGTACCAATTTTGTTCTGGGAGAAGAAAGATGGGGGCTTACATCTATGTGTAGATTTCCATGGACTCAATGCGGTCTGTGTAGAGCATTTATATCCTTTACCCTTGTTTAAGGACTTGTTATCTACTCTGTCCACTGGCCGGATTTTCACGAAACTTGATCTGAGGGAGGCATATTACCGGGTACGCATCCGGGCAGGGGACGAGTGGAAGACCACGTTTAACTGTCCCCTCAGGAGCTATCAGTTCCAGGTGATGCCATTCAGGTTACAGGGCACTCCGGCTGTGTTCATGCAGTTGATAAATGAGATACTGCATGAGCATTTGTACTGGGGGGTCCTTGTATACCTGAATAACATCCTGATCTATACCAACATGATAGAGGAACACATCTGGTTAGTATGCCAAGTGTTGCAGAAATAACCAGATGCAAAATTATTTGTAAAACTTTTGAAATGTGAGTTTCATCAAACAGAGCTTGATTATTTGGGATATCAAATTTCATGGGATGGGGTGGAAATGGATCCAAAAAAGGTTAGGGCAGTGTTAGAATGGCAAGCTCCGGGAACGAGGAAACAGTTGCAGAGTTTGCGAATTTCTATAGGCAATTTATTCTGTCCTTTGCTCATTACCCCTCGCAAGCCTTTTGCATACCAAGAATACTGGGATAAAACCACAACCAGGGCAAGCAATAGTGTGAATGCCTGAATGTCAAAAAGCATTTGAGAATCTAAAGACCCTTTTTGCTGGTGAACACCCTCAAACACCCTGATCCAATGTTACCCTTCGTAGTGCAGGCAGATGCGAGCAATGTAGTCATAGGAGTCGTTCTGTTACAGAAAAACAACAGGGGAGGGGCTACAGCCTTGTGCTTACACCTCTCGTAAATATACGCCTACGGAAAGGGGCTGGGCAATCTGGGAAAAAGAGGCTTTCACAGTACAGTGGGCATTACTCACATGGAGGCATCTACTGGAGGGTGCAGGAAACCAGTTTGAAGTGTGGACCGACCAGAAAAACCTGGAGGCCCTTCAAACACCCAGAAAGCTATCCCCAAAACAGGTGTGCTGGTCGCAGTATTTCCAGAGGTTTTACCCTGAAATACGTTCCTGCTGGAAAAAATTTTCTGGCTGATGCACTGTCCCGTATGCCTCAGTACAATAGTAAAAGAGAAGATGTAGTACAAGCCATGATACCGAGTAAGCAACCTGTGGGACGAGTAGACACTGAAGAATCAGTAAATTCTTCAGTAAATCAGTAAATCAGTACAATGAGCTACATCAGGCATTATGGGAGGATTCTTGGCTAGCAGACCAAAACTCACTGGTAACCCACAGAGATGGTCTTGCCTGGATGGTGAATAAGTTATACATTCCCAAATGTCTTAGAATATCAGTATTGAGGAGGTACCATGACATTAAACCAGCTGGTCACTTTGGTTTCCTCAAGATGTTACACCTTATGAAACATCAATTCTGGTGACCACATATGCGTCTAGAAATTGAGAGCTACGTAAAATGTTGTCCGGTGTGTGCAGTAACCAAGTCCCATCTGGGAAAGCCGCTTGGTCTATTACAGTCTGTGGTGGAACCCAATAGGCCATGGGATGAAATTTCCATGGATTTCATTGTGGATCTCCCGGAGAGTCAGGGTAATACCATAATATGGACTGTAATAGACTTGTTCTCAAAACAAGCCCACTTTATACCCTGCAGCCGGCTCCCCTCTGCCAGACGATTATCAAAGATGTTCATCCAACACATCTACCACCTGCACAGAGCACCCCACCGGATTATATCTGACAGAGGGGTACAGTTTACTGCTAGATTTTGGTGAAATTTTATCCATATGATAGGATCATCACAGGGGTTGAGTTCAGCCTTTCACCCTAGCACCAATGGGTCAGTGGAGAGGACCAATACTATGGTAGAATGCTATTTGCACTGCTACATGTCATACCAACAATTTGACTGGTCTAGCCTTCTACCATTCACTGAGATTGCATATAATAATGCCATACATCGCAGTACTGGTTTCACCCCATTTCAAGTGGTAACCGGCAGGGAGTTCCCTGCTATCCCAGAAATTGAACTTGAGGGACAAATAGCACCAGAGGGTTGGCCCGACCAGATCCAGAAAGTCTGGCCCCAAGTAAAACTAGCATTGAACAGAGCAGCAGAAGAATATAAGCAACAGGCTGACAAAAAGAGGGCAGAACATAAACCATTCCAAATCGGGAATCAAGTATATCTTTCCACTAAATATATTAAATTAAGAACACCTAGTAAAAAACTTGGGCCCAAATACTTGGGCCCTTTCATGATAACCAAAGTAATCAACCCAGTAACGGTCGCTCTTAAACTACCACCCTTACTGGGCAAGATCCACCCGGTGTTCCACAGTAGCCTGTTGAAATCAGTGGAGGTTATTTGGGATCCCGCAGAGAACCCTGGACAGGTGGACAATGATCATTATGAGATAGATGAGATCCTCGATTCCAAACTAGTTAGAGCATGGATCAAATATCTTGTATGGTGGAAAGGATACCCATACATGGAGGTTTCGTGGGTATCAGTGATCTCAATTCCGAGAGGTTGTTGCGGCGATTCTATCGGACATACCTACCAAAACCAGGGGCCCCAGGGCACGAATAAGTAATGTTGACTTCTCCATTTTGTCTCCTTTAGGTGGACTCCTGGTAGAGGGGGGCTGCCTGTTGAGCCCAGCTCCAGCTTGACACATCACAGTATAGGGGAGCGTCAGACCCGAAGAAAGCAAGAACGAACCTCGGGGGGATCTGGGAGAACAGAGCACAATGCACGGGTGTTGGTGACAGGAGTAGGTGGCCGGACACATTGCGATGGGGACAAGGACCCCTTCCGAGAGCCTTGCCACTATGATGGTAGGAGAAGCCCTCCAAGAATTCTGGCAGCAGGGAATGACATCGGGGGCAGCGGCAGCCGACCAGCTGAGAGGCACAGAGAGGCCGGAGGCAGCTTGGCGCGATTATTTAAAGGCATTGAGAGGCAGCAGCTTTCAGCGCCAACTTTGTATTTACTTTTGTATTGCTCGGCATTGCCTACGAATAACCTGGAACTGCAATTAAACTACCATTCGCACAGCAGACCGTTGTTGGAGGTTTTGTTTATTTATTTATTTATTTATATTAAATTTATAGACCGCCCTTCTCCCTGAGGACTCAGGGCGGTGTACAGCCGGAATTAAAAAAACACATAATATAAACAATAAGAACAATTAAAAATAGAATAATAAACTTCGGCTCAAATTAAAAATACCAATCCCCATAAAATTTAAAATTTAAAATACTGCTTAAACCAGCCCGGCTTGTTTGAAGAGGTAAGTTTTCAGGGCACGACGGAAGGCACTGAGGTCTGGGATTTTCTTATCTCGGGGGGTAACTGATTCCAGAGGGTAGGTGCCCCCACAGAGAAGGCTCTCCCCCTGGGGGTCGCCAGCCTACATTGTTTGGCTGATGGCACCCCGAGGAGGCCCTCTCTGTGGGAGCGCACGGGTCGATGGGAGGTCATCTGTGGCAGTAGACGGTCCCGTAGATAACTAGGTCCTATGCCATGGAGCGCTTTAAAGGTGATAACCAACACCTTGAAACGCACCCGGAAGACCACTGGGAGCCAGTGCAGCTCGCGCAGGAGTGGTGTTACATGGGAGCGCCACGTTGCTCCCATCACTACCCACGCGGCCGCATTCTGGACCAGTTGGAGCCTCCGGGTGCCCCTCAAGGGGAGCCCCATGTAGAGAGCATTACAGCAATCAAGGCGAGAGGTGACAAGGGCATGAGTGACTGTGCACAGGGAATCCCGATCAAGAAAGGGCCGCAACTGGTGAATCAGGCGAACCTGACAGAAAGTCCCCCTGGTGACAGCTGTCAGATGGTCCTCTAAGGACAGCTGCCTATCCAGGAGGACTCCCAGATTGTGAGCCCTTTCTGTGGGGGCCAAAGACTCACCCCCAATAGTCAGCGATGGAGTCAACTGACTATATCGGGATGCCGGGAGCCACAGCCACTCAGTCTTGGAGGGGTTGAGCCTGAGGCTGTTCCTCCCCATCCAGGTCCGCACAGCCTCCAGGCACTGAGACATCACTTCAAGGGCATCGTTGGGGTGGTCTGGGGTGGAGATGTACAGCTGAGTGTCATCAGCGTACTGATGGTATCTCAGTCAAGTTTCAGTCAAGTCCAGGTTTGTTTAGCGAGTCAAGATTCTATTTCCAAAACTGAAAAACCAACAAAATTTGAAAAAGTTAGAATTTTTTTTTTTGAAGTTTCTGAATAATTTGTATACTAGAACACAGAACATAAAATAATGGATTTGGAAGGGGTCTTGGAGGTCTTCTAGTCCAGCCCCTGCTCAAGCAGGAGACCCTATACCATTTCAGATAAATGATTGTCCAGTGTTTTTTTTTAAGCCTTGAGTAATGGAGCACCCACAACTTCTGAAGGAAGCTATTCCATTGGTTGATTGCTCTCACTGTTAGGAAATTTAGTACTAGGTTGCTTCTCTCCTTGGTGATTTTCATTTCTTATCTTACCTTTTGGTGCTTTGGAAAATAATTTGACCCCCTCCGTCAGTAATTTGTAGGCACTCCTCAAATATTGGAACAGTACTATCATGTCTCCCCTTCTTTTCATTAGACTAGACATACCCAATCCTTACAACCATTCTTCATATGTTTTAGCCTCCACCTCCCTTATCATTCTTGTTGCTCTTCTCTGCACTCTTTCCAAAGTCTCAACAGCTTTTTTATATTGTGGTGACCAGAACTAAGCAGTATTCCAAGTGTGATCTTACTAAGGCTTTACAAAGCAGTACTAAAACTTCATGTGATCTTGATTCTATCCCTCTATTAATGCAGCCTGGGGTTGCATTGGCTTTTTTTTTTGCTGCTGCTGCACACTGTTGGCTCTTATTTAAATGATTGTCCACTAGGATTTCAAAATCCTTCTCATAGTTACTGGCATTAAGCCAAGTTTTACCTAGTTTGTACCTATACAGTTGATTGTTCTTGCCTAAGTGTAAAACCTTACTTTTATCTATGTTGAATTTCATTTTATTAATATGATAATTTTACTCATAATCTTCAATTTATTTGCAAGTGATCTCAAGTCAAAACTACTGTATAGTTTGGAAAGGAGCACAACATTGAAAATCTATGTTCATAAAATAATGAAATAATTAGCAAGGATAAAACAACTATTAAACTTATTTTTTTAGAAACTTGCTTTTACACAGTTATACAATGTAGAAGCAAAGCAGTTTGCTGTAGCAGTTAAATGCACCTTTGGAAACCAGAATATCGTGAGTTTGAGACCTTGAAACCTGCAGAATGACTTTGTCCACTTACAGCCTTAGGAAGTGCTTTGGAAGGCAAACCACTTCCAAAAACCTTGTCAAGAAAACTGTATGGCCTTGACCAGGCAATTGCCAGTTGTCAAGATTACATGACATATATATGTGTGTGTGCATGTGTGTAGTATTTCTTATCTCCATACTAACCTGGGGAGCCTCTTGCCCACACTCAATGATCTTTCTTGATGACCTTAACTTACCACTTATTAATTGGACCCTAAATGAATGTACAACTAAACATGCAACCCTGTACAATACTGTAACTAATCTGGGACTTGATCAACTAGCAACTAACAACAGTTTAAATTCAATTTATGGACTATAAATAAAAGAACCATTCTCCAACAGTGACCACAGCATGATTGACTTTTGTCTCAACTTATGCCCTCTCAAAAATCATCTTAATGATGGGACTCCCAGTTATAACTTTTAAAAAGCCAACTATGATCTCATAGACATAGATCTCATAGCACGCCCCTTACAGACCTCTTAGGAATGGGGTGAGGTCAACAGTAGACATTTAAGGTTAAAGTTTTGGGGGTTTGGGGAAGAAACTACAGAGTCTGGTAATGCATTCCAGGCTTTGACCACTCTGTTACTGAAGTCATATTTTCTGCAATCGAGTTTGGAATGGTTTACCTTAAGTTTGTATCTATTATTTGCTGGTGTATTGTTGTGGTTGAAGCTGAAATAGTCATTGACAGGAAGGACATTGTGGCAGATAATTTTATGTACTATGCTTAGGTCAGACTGAAGTCGGCGTAGTTCTAAATTGTCTAACCCCAAAATTTCAAGTCTGGTAGCATAGGGTATTTTATTGTGGTTAGAGGAACGGAGGACTCTTCTCGTAAAATATCTCTGGACTCTCTCAATTGTATTTATGTCCAATATGCAGTGCGGGTTCCAGACAAATGAGCTGTATTCAAGAATTGGTCTAGCAAATGTTTTATATGCTCTAGTTAGTAGTACAACATTACCAGAGAAGAAGCTACACAAGATTAGGTTAACAACTCTTAATGCCTTTTTGGCAATGTTGTTACAGTGGGCTCGGGCACTTAGATCTTTAGAAATGAGTACTCCAAGGTCCTTGACAGAGTGAGGGTTATCTACAAGGTCATGTCCATCTAATTTGTATTTTATGTTTTAATTTTTTTTGCCAGTGTGTAAGACAGAGCATTTGTTGGTTGAGATTTGAAGTTGCCACTTGTTAGACCAATCTGACACATAGTCAAGGTCTTTTTGAAGGGTAGTTGCATTGTCGGTGGTGTTGAATAATTTAACATCATCAGTGAAGAGAACACAGTTGCTTTTAATATGATCACAAAGGTCATTTATGTAAAGTATGAAGAGTGTTGGACCTAAGACACTGCCTTGGGGAACACCGCTATTAACGTGTACAGGATTTGATAGAGCGCTTCCTATTTTGACCACTTGTTGTCTGTTTGACAGGAAGGCGCCATCCATTTATGAAGGAGTCCAGAAATGCCATAGGATTTTAGTTTTAGAAGTAATTTGTCGTGTACCACTGAATCAAAAGCTTTACAGAAGCCTATGTAAACTGCGTCTATTGCTTTGCCCTGATCGAGATGTATAGTCCATATGTTTTTGTAATGTAGTAGTTGTAGATTACAGGATAATTTTTTTCTGAAACCGAATTGTTAGAAAGTAGGTTATTTGTCTCTAGGGGTAGGGTAACAGATTGGTTAATGATTGTTTCCATGACTTTGCAGGTGATGCAACATAAAGAGATTGGTCTGTAATTTTCAACTAGGCTAGGGTCTCCCTTTTTGAAGATAGGGATGACCCTGGCTTGTGGCCATTGGTAGGGCAAGGTGCTGGTACTTAAAGATTTTTCAAAAATTATGCTTAGAGGTACTGCAATTGCAGTGGAAAGCTTTTTTAAGAATTATGCATAGTCCATCAGGTCCAATAGATAGAGATGGTTTTACATTGCGTAGTGCCTTTTCAACATTGTCTTCTGTAAAATCAATATGTATAAGATCACCGTAATCATTGTAATTGTCTGTAGTACAACTGGGAAATATTGGGTATGTGTCATTGCTGTTTACAAAGACTGAGCCGAAGAACCTGTTAAAGAGATTGGCTTTAATGATTTCATCAATACACTCTTGGTACTTTTATTATTATTATTTATTATTATTATATTATATTTATATACCGCTCTACTCCCGGGGGACTCAGGGCGGTGTACAGACAAATGATAAAATACATATAATACAAATATTTTAAAGAATTGATTAAAATACAATTAAATAATTTGGTCTTAAACCTAAAATTAAAACTCTAAATTTATGAGATTAAGATTTAAAAATATAAAAGCAATTTTAGAAGAGGTTAGTCCAGGCCAGCCTGCTGGAATAGAAACGTCTTGAGGGCACGGCGGAAAGCGCGGAGATCTGGGATTGTCCGTATCTCCGGGGGGAGCTTGTTCCACATGGTGGGTGCCCCCACAGAGAAGGCTCTCCCCCTGGGGGCCGTCAGTCGACACTGTTTGACCGACGGCACCCTGAGAAGCCCCTCTCTATGGGAGCGTACTGGTCGGTGAGAGGGTACTGGTGGCAGAAGGCGGTCTCGAAGATAGCCCGGTCCTAAGCCATGGAGCGTTCTAAAGGTGGTAACCAAAACCTTGAAGTGCACCCGGAAGAACACAGGAAGCCAGTGCAGCTCGCGCAGGAGGGGTGTCACATGGGAGCGCTACATCGCTCCCATAACTCCCCACGCGGCTGCATTCTGGACCAACTGGAGCCTCCGGGTGCTCTTCAAGGGGAGCCCCATGTAGAGAGCATTGCAGTAGTCCAGGCGGGAAGTGACGAGGGCATGAGTGACCGTGTTTAATGAGTCCCGATTTAGAAAGGGGCGCAACTGGCGTATCAGGCGAACCTGATAAAAAGCCCTTCTGGCCACAGCCGTCAGGTGTTCTTCTAAAGATAGCTGTGAGTCCAGAAGGACGCCTAAGTTTCGAGCCCTCTCCGTGGGGGCTAATGACTCGCCCCCAATAGTCAGCGTTGGCACCAACTGACTATATCGGGATGTCGGAAACCACAGCCACTCGGTCTTGGATGGGTTGAGCCTGAGTCTGTTCCTCCCCATCCAGATCCGTACAGCCTCCAGGCACCGGGACATCACTTCAAGGGCATCATTGGGGTGGTCTGGGGTGGAGATGTACAGCTGGGTGTCATCAGCGTACTGGTGGTACTTCACCCCGAAACCACGGATGATCTCACCCAGTGGCTTCACATAAATGTTGAACAGAAGGGGCGAGAGAACCGATCCCTGTGGTACCCCACATATAAGGGGCCTCGGGGTCGATCTCTGCCCCCCTGCCAACACAGACTGCCACCGGTCAGAGAGAAAGGAGGAGAACCATCGCAACACGGTGCCCCTCACTCCCAACTCTTCCAGCCGGTGCAGCATGATACCATGGTCGATGGTATCAAAAGCCGCTGAGAGATCTAATAGGACCAGGGCAGAGGAACAACCCTTGTCCCGAGCCCTCCAGAGATCATCAACCAATGCAACCAATGCCGTTTCCGTGCTGTGTCCAGGCCTGAAGCCCGACTGGAACGGATCCAGATAAGATGATTCATCCAGGTACTGAGGAAGCTGTTGTGCTACCACACTCTCAACAACCTTCGCAACGAAGCGAAGGTTGGAGACTGGACGGTAATTAGCCAATATTGCCGGGTCCAGGGAAGGCCTCTTGAGGAGAGGTCTCACCACTGCCTCTTTCAAGGCAGCAGGAAAGACACCCTCACTCAGAGAAGCATTTATAATCCCCTGGAGCCAGCCTCGTGTAACCTCCCGAGAGGCCAGCACCAACCAGGAGGGACACGGGTCCAATAAACATGTGGTAGCATTCAGCCTCCCCAGTATCCTGTCCACATATTCGGGAGTCACAGAATCAAACTCTTTCCAGGTGGTATTCTCAAGACCTGCCTCCATCCTTTCCTCTGAATCTACTATGTCAGAGTCCAGGTGTTCCCGAATCTGAGCGATTTTATCATACAGATATTGAACAAAATCCTCGGCTCTACCCTCCAAGGGGTCTTCCTGCGCTTCCTGAAGGAGCAGGGAGCGGGTCACCCTAAACAAGGCGGCCGGGCGGTTATCTGATGATGCAATAAGAGCGGAAAAATAGTTAAGTTTTGCCGCTTTTATCGCCACTAGGTAAGTCTTAATATGAGATCTTACCAGTGTTCGGTCAGATTCAGATCGGCTGGCTCTCCAACTGCTCTCCAGGCGTCTTTTCCGATGCTTCATCTCCCTCAGCTCCTCAGTGTACCAAGGAGCCAGGCGAGATCGGCGTCGAGTCAGAGGCCGCAAAGGCACGACTCGATTCAAGGCCCCGGCAGCCTCCCTATCCCAGGTGGCCACCAGGTCTTCGATCGAGCCATGTGCCAGAGCCTCAGGAAATGGCCCAAGCTCCTTCTGGAACCTATCTGGGTCCATCAGGCGCTTGGGGCGGAACCACCTTATCGGTTCCGCCTCCCTGCGGCGGGGTGTGGTGGTTCGAAGGTCAAAGTGAAGGAGGGAGTGATCCGACCATGACAAGGGCTCAATCACTATATCCCCTATCTCAAGATCACTCAACCACTGACCAGAGACAAAAACCAGGTCCAGCGTGTTTCCCTCAGTGTGAGTAGGGCCATGAACTAACTGGGTCAGGTCCATGGCCGTCATGGAAGCCATGAACTCCTGAGCCACCTCAGACGCCTCACCGACGGATGGCAGGTTGAAATCTCCCATGACTATAAGTCTAGGGATATCAACCGCCACCGCGGCTATAACGTTGAGTAGCTCAGGCAGGGCTGCCGCCACGTAGCAGGGAGCCAGGTACATAACTAGCAAGCCCATCTGTACCCCATGACCCCACTTCACAAGGAGGGACTCACATCCGACCGTCTGAGGAACAGTGGCCTCCTTCGGGCCAAGACCTTCTCTAATGATAACTGCCACCCCCCCACCCCTCCCCTGTGACCTTGGCTGATGAAATGCTCGGAAACCAGGTGGGCACATCTCTATGAGAGAAACCCCTCCCTCCTGGCCCAGCCAGGTCTCCGTAATACCTGCCAGGTCCGCTCCCCCCTCTTGAACAAGATCACAAATGAGGGGGGCTTTGTTTACCACAGACCTGGCGTTGCATAGCATCAGCCGAAGGTCCAGGGCCTGAGGGTCTGTGCAACCTGGGGAACGAGCAGAGCATTGGGGGCCGGAGCATGCCACCGCTTGAAGACAGCGAGCGCGTACTCCCTTCACTTGATATGGCCCCCTACTCCCGCCATATCTGCCCCTCCCACCTATAGTACTGATGTAATGTCTACCGATAGTATAAGCTCTAACCCCCTCCTTGACTCCGGATTTCGTATCACCTCCGTCGTGCTCCTTAGCCAGACTAGACCCCGTCCCTTGCAGATTAACCCCTGAACCCACACAACCCACCCCCCTCCCGGGAGGTCCCCCAGCCTCCTTATTTACATTAGAAACCACCCTCCTCCCAGATCTTTTTAAAATAGAGTTTGAAAAACTATCTAAAAAACCCCAAAGCTTCCGGTTCTTAGCATACCACCTCTCGGTGTTCCAAAACGCCCTCCTTGAGGGCGGCCCTAGATAATTGGGAGGGCCAAACCTGCGAGAGGGGGGAATCTCGCAGTGTGAGGAGTTCTGTTTTTGAATACATTAGAGGAGAGATGGAATTGGAAGTGATGAAAGGCTAATTTTCTTCTTAAAGGTGTTAAAGATGGTTTAAAATAGATGGTTAAGACAAAAAGGTAAGGTGGATAGTTGTACAAGGAAGCCGGTATACTA
Source organism: Ptyas mucosa (assembly GCA_012654045.1). Taxonomy (NCBI): domain Eukaryota; kingdom Metazoa; phylum Chordata; class Lepidosauria; order Squamata; family Colubridae; genus Ptyas; species Ptyas mucosa. Next base: position 12,211,726 of record WNWU01000057.1, on the reverse strand, counting down.
TAACATCGGAATACCATCACCCTTTCATGGTGATGGGAAGTCTTGTGATTAAATAAGTTGGTCCAAAAGGGGGATAAAGTCTTAATGACTGCCTTCTCATAGTGACCAGTCTACAGTTTCAAAAACAGTAGAGGAGATGGTCCATCCCATCCAAGTGAATAGATGTATAGATAAATCGTTCAAGACTCTCGATGTCTGTGCTTCCTCCCTTTTTGATACAAGCAAATCTGAAGGTAAGGTGGAAAAGTAAGGTGGAGCATCCAGGCAGAAGAGATGAGATCGAATAATCAGGATAGCCAGGACAATCAGGATAGTTGGGAGGAAAATGTTTAAAAATGTTTAAAATGAAGGCTGTAAATTGATCAAGCAGCTGCAAGGTTTCGCTGAATGGCCCAAACTAGGTCTAGGTCTAGTAAGGGGGGGGGGGAGAAATGGTTGAGGGGAAGATCAAAAGAATTATGTCCTCATTTTTCAGCCCCCATCACCATCATGCTCTTTTAGACAGGGCCATTCAGGTAATTATGTTGAAACCTCTCCTTTAATATTTAAGGGGGAGTTGTCCAGGCCCCCTTCCTATTATAATGAGGGGGAAGTAGTCGTTTGCAGCAAAGCTCTCTCTATCATCACGAAGAGGACAGCCTAGTCTCCCGATGTTGCTGTTGTTATTGTTGTCGTCATCATTGTTGTGAGTGTCATGGCAGCCAGCTCCGCCCCTGTAGCCATGGCAACCGGCCCTGCTTCGCCGCCCACGGCGCCCAGCCTGCAGCAGATTAGATTTTCTGCAGCCCAGGCACCATCGCCGCAGTCTCCGCTGCCGCTGCCACCGCCATAGCCACATTTCTGATCGTTGCTTCAACCGCGTTAGCTTAGCAGCCGTTTGGCTCGTGACAGCCAGGCCCCGGTCTTAGCGCTCGCCGCTGCCTGCCACTTGCCACACATCCCTAACAACCTCCATGGCGGCTTAATGATCTTCTGGCTCCATCTGCGGCTCGATTCGAGCCGGCTACACTTCAGCTTGCTGGGTGGGGGTTGCAAGATGGTCAGCTGGTCCCCCAACACCTCCGAAAGAGCCTAACATCGCCCCCTCGTCCTCGGTGATCAATATGGAGCCGCCATATTTGTCTGCTACCCGGAAGGAATCCAGATGCCCTAAGCTCTATGGTCTCCCCAAGATACATAAAGAAGGAACCCCACTTAGACCCATAGTCAGCTCCATAGGCTCACCTCTACAAAACCTAGCCAAATTTCTTGCCAAACAACTACAGCCCTATGCAGAATCCATCACCTCACACGTAAAAAACTCATTCCGGTTCATAGAGATCATAAAGAAACAAAACTTACAGCCCAGCGACCTACTCGTGAGCTTCGATGTCATATCCCTCTTCACCCAAGTGCCAATCAAAGAAGCCTTGACAGCTATCCAAAACAAATATAACCCCCCAAGCACATCCTAGATCTGACCAACCACTGCCTATCCAACACATACTTCATCTATAATGGACAAAAATACAAACAAATAGAAGGAGCACCCATGGGATCACCCCCCTCACCTGTCATTGCTAACTTCTACATGGAACACTTTGAAACCCAAACTCTAGAAAAATCTGATCACAAACCCAAACTTTGGCTCAGATACGTAGACGACACCTTCATAATCTGGCCACACGGGAAAGAAAAACTGGACAGCTTCTTCATACACCTCAACAGCCTACACCCCAAAATACAGTTCACCATGAAAACAGAAACTAACAACCAACTTCCCTTCCTGGATGTCTTAGTCTACAAGAAATCCAGTGGCTCCCTAGGACACACCATCTACCAGAAGAAAACACACACAAACCGCTATCTGCACGCACTCTCACACCACTACCCAGCACATATCAACTCCGTAGCCAAGACATTCATCTCCAGAACAAAACGCTTAGCTGACGAACAACACCTAAAAACCGAACTACACACTCTCACTAACGTACTAACATCCAATGGATTCCAAAGAAATAAGATTACCAACCTAATCCAAAAAGAAACCCCCACTAAAATCCAAGACAGAGAACAAGAAAATGGCAAAGCCCTCCTCCCATACATAAAAGGCACCACAGACAGAATCAGCAAGATCCTCCACAAACACAACATCAAGACAGCATTCTGCACAAACCGAAAAATATCCACCATCCTAAAAAACCCCAAAGACAAAATTGAGTTAGAAAACCAAGGAGTATATGAAATCCCATGCACCGCCTGCCCCACCACATACATCGGACAAACCAACAGAAGAATAAGTGCATGCATTGAAGAACACAAGAACTCAGTCAGAAAAGAGGAACTAACTTCTTCCCTGGTCCAACACCTTAAAGCCACAGGACATGAAATTGACTTTAAAAAGACCAGAACTATCGCCAAAACTGAACACTTTAACAACAGAATAATCAGAGAAGCCATTGAGATAGAAAAATGCCCACACAGCATGAATAAACGAGATGATACCTCCCGCCTACCAGCCATTTGGAAACCCACCCTCATTGACAAACGAGTCCCTAACACAAAGAATGACACCAGACCCACACTCATGAAAACCACACAGGATATCACCACCATACATCCATGCAAAAAGCAAACCCAGACCCACACCGATGATGAGGCACGATCACAGACCAGAAGCCAGATCACAGCTGCATCATTGGCCACTTTAAACCCCTCCAATCCATACATGAATCAAACTGACACCCACCATGAAGATGTGGCACGACCATGAATGCGAAGCCAAACAACAACCATGCAGCTCACCAGCTCAAATCCCCCTGCAACTCAGACTAACCCAAGCACAGCCAAGCCCCCACCCAAACAGAGCACACCCCCACCCAATCAGAGCACAGCCAACCCCCCATCCAATCATAGCACAGCCAGGCCCCCAACCAATCAAAGCACACCTCCACCCAATCAGAACACAGCCATGCTCCCACCCAATCAGTTCACACCCCCACTGGCAGTTAAAAGGAAGAAACAGCTGCGATCACACATTGCTCCTGGAAGCACGAAGCCGAGAACACCAGCCTGAAGATGACAAATGAGACTTCGTCGAAACATCGCCAAGACACTTCCAATTTTACGCGGGAGAAAACCTGAATAACCATAGACCTACATACAAACACCCGTGAAAACCTCCGAAAGCATATTTTTTGAGAGAGAGAGACAGAGAGAGACAGAGACAGAGACAGAGACAGAGACAGAGACAGAGACAGAGACAAAGACAGAGACAGAGACAGTGTTGTGTCTTCGGCTCCCGAGCCCGGACCTCCGGAGGAGGAATCCTCCGAAAGTGAAGAGGAGGGGACAAGGGACTCCTCCCCTGGCCCATCTGGTTTGGCACCACCCCAGGCCCCAGCTGAAAGCCCTGTGGAAGAAAGCTCCTCTGAGTCAGACGATAATGAGGAGAGGGAGTGGATTAATCCCAGGTGGCGACGATCAGAGAGACGGGCTCAGCAAAGGAGTGGGTGGGGCCGAGCACGAGGTGATGAGTCACAAAGCCAACGCCCCACAAGGTATAAAAGGAGCTGACCTTACCTTGTTGGCTTTTGTGACGAACAAAGTTTTACCCTGACTGCTTGTGTCCTGAAATACTGCAGCAGCGAAGCGTTTTCTTTGAAGCTCGTATTGGATATAAATACTTGGAGCCTTATCAGGGACTGGCCGTGGCAACTCAAAACAACAGCTGTCGTTATCTCTCCCGGGCTCGCTGCCAGCTCGTTGTTTATGGATGGTAAATAAACAACTTCTGAATACTCCTGTTCGAGTGTGTGTGCTTGTCTGGGCTTCTGAAGCAGGGAGGGGACAGAACAGACAGAGAGATAGTGGTATGATTATATTAATATGTTTAACACTCTACAAAACTATATATTTTACTATATATTTTACTCTATTTCACTAATCGTTATTTTATATATTCTATGTACCTCTATGTGCTTAATTAAGACTCTATAAATTTTTACTCATATATAAGTTTATAAAAGAAAAGAAGAAAAGGAGAGAAAAGAAGGAAGAGCAGAAAGGAAGGAAAAAATTATAAAGATCTAACAACTTATTAAAAATATATTTAGCAATGTATATATAACCAAATATCAAAGTTAGTAAGTATAGCTATAAATTACTTAAAATCATATATCAATAATCCAGTTTATATCAATTGTTAACAATTGATTACTAATTAACAATTAACAGTTACTAATTAATTAATTTTACTAATAATCAGGTATCAATCAGTAGTCACTTGGTCTATATACTTATGTCTTGTTATTCTTTTTCCATCCAATCCTCCCTCAGTCTTGCATCATTCTCTATCCAGTCCCTTTTTTCCCTTTGTCTATTGATTAGCCTCCACTCCTATTCTCTTCAAATATAATTTTTATTACCAGTGTCCAATGTTCAATAATATCCAGATCTCCAATTTCAACAATTTTAATCCAAAAGTCCCAATTGCTCTTGCTCTGTTCCGTCTAGACTTCCATTAAATCCACCACGCCTCCAATCACCATTCCAGTTCAGTCACTAATCAAATCCTTTTCAATCTTTAAAACCTTCCATCAATTTCACAGTCCTAGTCCAAAGCACAGTCCTCTATTTATTTTATCATCACCACCTCTCTCAAAGCTCAAAATTTATCCAGCTGGAGTTTCCTTTCCTCTTCTCACCTGATATTTCTCCTTTTGTGTAGTCACTGCTTGTCAAAGTTATCTCTTCTGCTCCTCTTCCATTTTAATCGCCGCGTTTGTTTTGCAGTATTTCTACCACCAATTTGGAGTCTCAATATCTCTGCTCCCCCATTCCACAATATAACTGTACCTCCTCTTTTTTTTTAATCACTTCTTGAACCGATGCAATCTGTTGATTTCGATCTTTGCTTCACACTCCTTGGCTGTCAGCGCTTCAGACCAGCCAAAATGGCTGATTTCTTCCCTGCCAGAATTAGGAGGTTTCTGCTGAACCTTTGGGGAAATTGCCTTTTCCCCCAAGGTCCTTGAAGATTCCTCTTTTTTCTACCAATCTCTCCAGGATTGATAGTGCCTATTTAGACTTCCTGGTTGGGAATATTTGAGCTTCAAGAACAGAGCCCTGTTCTCTTGCTCCATACATGCTGATGTCAGTGCTGGAAGTCCATCTCATCTGTTTTTGCTTGTGGTTGGAGAGCAGGTCACTGCTGGTCATCACCTTGGCCCGCTCACAGGTCTTACCATTGGCTCATGTGTGGAGCCATGGCCGTTCAGGCCTAGCCAGCTTTGCATGCCTCCCATCCATCTCTGCTGGGCCTCGGCAGCCATGGCGCCAAAGGGGACCAGGTTTTTCCTGCTCGTGGTGGCCATCTTTGCGTGCTGGGCCTGGGCATGCTCTATCACCTCTACTCAGCCTTTCTAGCTGGCCACTTTGCCTCCTTCGGGCTAGGTGGGTCTGCTGAGTGGCACTGGCAGCAGCCTGCAGTGGGACCAAGGTGCATTGGATGCGCAAGGGGAACACGCTCCATGCTCAGGCCAAGGGCAAGACCCATGAGGGGGCCAAGGAAATGATGACCAGCAGTGACCTGCTCGTCAACTGCAAGTAAAAGCACAGGCATCCCCACACGAGAGACATCGACCTGGCCATGCTCCAAGGCCACACCCAGTCAGCCCTGACCACTCTGGCCATGCCTCCCCAGCCCCCCCCCCCTGAGGACAACCACAATGCTGATCTAACCCTCAATGAAATTGAGTTTGACACCCCTGAACTAGACATTCCCAATTCCTGCAACTGTTCTTCACGTTTTAGCCTCCAGTCCCCTAATCATCTTTATTGTTCTTTTCTGCACTCTTTTTAGAGTCTCAAAATCTTTATATATTGTGGTATATATATATATTATATATTCCAAAACTGGAAACAATATGCCAAGTGTGGTCTTGCCAAGGCAATATAAAGTGCCTGGCTTTGCATAGGACTATAGTGGCTTTTTTGGCAGCTACAACACATTGCTGGCTCATATTTAAGAGGTTGTCCACTAGGACTCCTCTCACAGTTCTCACAGTTGCTGCTATTGAGCCAGGTACCACCCATTCTACACATTTGATCTTTCTTGCCTAAAAGTAAATAGAGCAATACATTTATTTTTCCAAATGATGTAGCATCACAGTATGAGCACTGCAAATCCATTTTTGCTGTCCATTTGTCAAATTCCATGTTCTAGGAATATAATTCAAGAGATTATTATCCTTTGAAAATTTTAGCTTTTGTTGCAGTATCACATTTACATGGACCACTACTTTCTCCCAAAACTTAATAAGTACACAATAATCCAAGAGTCCAATAAATAGTCCAATAATCCAAAAGTCCAGTGAATTATAATAATTATTTTTGTTGTATAAATTGTAGTTTAAAAACCATTGATACTCTTCCTACATGTCAGGTCTGCCTCCCAAGAAAGAAAACCCCTGACTCCATTGAAGTAGAGAAGAGGTACTTTTACTGAGTTTGAAATAATAGCAGTGAAAGAAAAGCAAATCTGAGCCAAAAGGTGCGAAAGTTACATATTGAAAGTTTCCCCAAATCCCTTCCCCCAGGGACCCAGGCTGAATGACCAATCTCCGCCCCACATAGTGTCTTGTGTGGCACATCTTCAGGTGTTTTTGTCCATCTGGAGTTACAAGACAGTCGGTCTTGACTGGATGTAAACAACTCCATTGAGCAAGGCAGTAATTCATTATTATTATTATTATTATTTATTAGATTTGTATATCGCCCTAGTCCCAAAGGACTCAGGGCGGTGAACAGTTAAACGATAAATACAGAATGCTGATATTCAGAAACCGATTAAAAATACAATTGAATAGTTTGATTTAGAATGGAATTAAATTAAACATCTCAAATTCAGATGTAGGTAGATTCAGATTTAAAGAATTTAAAAGTGGTTTTAAGGGAGGTTAGGTCAGGCCGGCTTGTATGAATAGGAATGTTTTGAGGGCCCGGCAGAAAGCCTGAAGATCTAGGATTAACCGTATTTCCGAGCTCGTTCCAGATGGTAGGTGCTCCCACAGAGAAGGCTTTCCCCCTGGGGGCCGCCAGTCGACATTGTTTGGCCGACGGCACCCTGAGAAGTCCCTCTCTATGGGAGCGTACTGGTCGATGGGAGGTTATTGGTGGCAGAAGGCGGTCTCGTAAATACCCCGGTCCTAAGCCATGGAGCGCTTTAAAGATGGTAACCGAAACCTTGAAGCGCACCCGGAAGACCACAGGGAGCCAGTGCAACTCGCGTAGGAGGGGAGCCACATGGGAGTGCCACGCTGCTCCCATAACAACCCGTGCGGTTGCATTCTGGACTAACTGGAGCCTCCGGATGCTCTTCAAGGGGAGCCCCATGTAGAGAGCATTACAGTAGTCCATGCGGGAAGTGACGAGGGCATGAGTGACTGTATTTAACGAGTCCCGATCTAGAAAGGGTCGCAACTGGCGTATCAGGCGAACCTGATAAAAAGCTCTTCTGGCCACAGCTGTCAAGTGTTCTTCTAAAGACAGCCGTGAATCCAGGAGGACACCTAGGTTGCGAGCCCCCTCTGTGGGGGCTAATGACTCGCCCCCAATAGTCAATGATGGTATAAATTGACTATAACGGGATGACGGAAACCACAGCCACTCGGTCTTGGATGGGTTTAGCCTGAGTCTGTTCCTCCCCATCCAGATCCGTACAGCCTCCAAGCAGTGGGACATCACTTCAAGGGCATCATTGGGGTGGTTCGGGGTGGAGATGTACAGCTGGGTGTCATCAGCATACTGGTGGTACTTCACCCCAAAACCACGGATGATCTCACCCAGTGGCTTCACATAAATGTTGAACAGGAGGGGTGAGAGAACCGACCCTTGTGGCACCCCACATACAAGGGGCCTTGGGGTTGATCTCTGTCCCCCTGTCAACACAGTCTGCGACCGGTCAAAGAGAAAGGAGGAGAACCATCGTAATATGGTGCCCCCCACTCCCAACTCTTCCAATCGGTGCAGCATGATACCATGATCGATGGTATCAAAAGCTGCTGAGAGGTCTAATAGGACCAGGACGGAGGAGCAACCTCTGTCCCGGGCTCTCCAGAGATCATCAACCAATGCGACCAATGCCGTTTCTGTGCTGTATCTAGGCCTGAAGCCCGACTGGAACGGATCCAGATAAGCCGATTCATCCAGGTACTGAGGGAGCTGTCGTGCTACCACACTCTCAACAACCTTTGCAATAAAGCAAAGGTTGGAGACTGGACGGTAATTAGCTAATACTGCAGGGTCCAGGGAAGGCTTCTTGAGGAGATGTCTCACCACTGCCTCTTTCAAGACAGTAGGAAAAACACCCTCACTCAGAGAGGCATTTATGATTCCCTGGAGCCAGCCTCGTGTAACCTCCCAAGAGGCCAGCACCAACCAGGAGGGACACGGGTCCAATAAACATGTGGTAGCATTCAGTCTCCTCAGTATCCTGTCCACATTTTCAAGAGTTACAGAGTCAAACTCTTCCCAGATAATATTCTCAAGACCTGCCCCCATCCTTTCCCCTGAATCTACTATGTCAGAGTCCAGGTGTTCCCGAATCTGAGCAATTTTATCATACAGATATTGTATAAAATCCTTGGCTCTACCCTCCAAGGGGTCCTCCCGCGCTTCCTGAAGGAGCAGGGAGCGGGTCACCCTAAACAGTGTGGCCGGGCAGTTATCTGATGATGCAATAAGAGCGGAAAAGTAATTATACTTTGCCGCTTTTATCGCCACTAGATAAGTCCTAATATGGGATCTTATCAGTGTTCGGTCAGATTCAGTTCGGCTGGCCCTCCAATCACTCTCCAGGCGTCTTTTCTGATGCTTCATCTCCCTCAGCTCTTCAGTGTACCAAGGAGCCAAGCGAGACCAGCGTAGAGTCAGAGGCCGCAAAGGCATGACTCAATTCAAGGCTCCAGCAGCCGCCCTATCCCAGGTGGCCGCTAGGTCTTCAGTCAAGCCATGAGCCAGAGACTCAGGAAATGGCCCAAGCTCCATCTGGAACCGCTCTGGGTCCATCAGGTGCCTGGGGCGGAACCATTTCATCGGTTCCGCCTCCCTGCAACGGGGTGTAGCGGTTTGAAAGTCAAAGCGAAGGAGGGAATGATCCGACCATGACAAGGGTTCAGTTACTATATCCCCGATATCGAGATCATTCAGACACTGACCAGAGACAAAAATTAAGTCTAGAGTGTTTCCCCCTGTGTGAGTAGGGTCATGCACTAATTGGGTCAGGTCCATAGCCATCATGGAAGCCATGAACTCCCTCGCTGTCTCAGTCGCTTCACCAATGGATGGCAGGTTGAAATCCCCCATGACCATAAGCCTCAGGGTATCAACCGCCACCCTGGCTATAACGCTGAGCAGTTCGGGCAAGGCCGCTGCCATGTGGCAGGGAGCCAGGTACGTGATCAGCAAACCCACCTGCACCCTATGACCCCACTTCACTAGAAGGGACTCACATCCAGCGATCTGAGGATGATCATGAGAGCAAACCTCCCTTTTTAATCACATGGGCCATCTTCACACCAGCTCACTTCCCCAACCCCAATGCCATGCCTCTTCTCCCCCTTGGTTACTATGGCAGCCAATAGCAAGCAAGCATCAAAGGGAAAACCCATGCTGGAGATCTGGCTGACACTACAGATGTTAAGGCACTCTCTCATTGCTAGACAATATAGGAACTCTAATTCTTTATTCCAAATATCTTACAGTTTGCATTTTAAATTGATTTATTGATAATAAACATCTCTAAAAACTAATAGTAGGGTATTTTTGTTGAGTCCTCACACTTACGACCAAGTCCTCGCACTTACGAGGACTTGGCTCTGATTGGTTAAGATGCATAGACTTGCCGGCGGGAGAATATTGTTTTCCCATTGGTTGCTTAGTTTGACAGCTACAGTATAAATAGCTGTCAAACGCCTAAGCCTTGTTCTGTTTTCCTGTTCAGCTTCTACAGCTGTTGTTAGCAATAAAGAGTTCCTGTTTGACCTAACCTTGTCTCGCCTCAGTTAGTGGACCCCGGGTCACCCTACAGAGCACTGGCGACGAAGGTGGGATTCCAGGCATGAGGAGACAGGTGGTCAGCAGCTGAAGTCAGTAGCACTAAGCCAAGCTGCTAGCTGAGTCACTTAAATGACGAGACGTCGTTGAGAGAATTTCTGACAGGAACAGAACCCGTCCTTGTAAGGATGGCACCTCCAACATTCGCTCCCTTCAACCAAGCCACAGAAACTTGGAACTCCTATGAGGCTCGGTTCGAGTGTTTCCTGGAGGCGAACGATTACACAGGGCTGACTAGCAGCCGGAAAAGGGCGCATTTCTTAAACGCCTGCGGTCCCGAGATGTTCGCAGTCGCGCTGGCCCTGCTAGCCCCAGTCCCTGTCCAGTCAGTACCATGGGAGGTCCTGAGGGAAAAACTCAAGCACCATTACGAGCCCACACCGTCGCGCATCGCTTGCAGGTTCGCTTGCAGGCAGATCCTGCAGGCAGAGGGAGAGTCTGTCAATCACTACGTTGCCACCCTCAGGACTGCCGCCCTGAACTGTGAATTTACCAAACTTGAAGACTCCTTACTGGAGCAGTTCGTCTGTGGTGTGAGAGACCTGAGGGTGCAACGCCACTTGCTAGAAAAGAAAGAGATGACCCTTGCGACTGCCATTGAGGAGGCTCAGGCTTGCGAACTATCAGGCAAGTCCACCTCAGAGATCTGTAAGTCACAAGCCATTTTTCCCACCAGTAAGCCCAGTACCGTCCACTCTGAAGTGTTTGACCCTGAGGTAATTGAGGAAGAGGAGGACGTAGTCAGCCACCTCAAAACCATCAAGGGCAAAAGAAACATCACAGACAAGGACCTCTCAGGGTCTCCATGCCAGGGTTGCGGTGAAATGCACCCCAGAGCGGCTTGCCCTTTTAAAACCACTATCTGCCAAAGATGTGGAAAAAAAGGGCACTTGCAAGAGTCTGCTGGGCTAACCTGCAAAGCTCACAGCCAAAACCCCCAAGAAGACCGTATCACAAACCAAACAGGCCGAGCGATGACTGTTTTGCCATCTCGAGAAGCAACAACGTCCCTGCGGTGTCTGCCCGCCAGGCCAAACTTAACTCCAACAAAAAAATTTACATAACTGTAACCATTGAAGGGGCCCCTTGCCGCATGGAGGTGGACACGGGAGCCTCTAAATCTCTGATCTCCTGGTCCACCCTGAAGAAACTGGCGCTAAAATTACAAAAAAATGCACTTCAGCCATGCCAAGTGCACCTCAGAGACTATCAAGGGAATGACATTTCTATCCTGGGTGGCGCCCAGCTCCTGGTGGAACACAAGACCTTCACCGGCAAACTACCCCTGCTCATCGTCCGAGACTCCCTGCCAAGCCTGCTAGGACTCGACTGGTTTGGCGCCCTGGGACTTGGCATAACTGGCATCCACTCTACCAACCCAGATAACTTTGATGACATCATGGCCGAATTCGCAGACGTCTTCGACGATAAATTGGGTAAATATAAGGGATCACCCATCTCCCTCAATTTAGACCCCCAGGTGGCCCCTATTAGGCTTAGGCCCAGGCAAGTGCCTTTTGCACTCAGGCCCCTGGTTGAAAAAGAGTTAGACAAGCTCATAGCCCAGGGGGTACTAGAACCCACCAACCACGCCCCTTGGGAGACCCCTATAGTCCTCCCAATCAAGCCTGATGGGTCTTTGCGCATCTGCGCTGATTACAAGAGTACCCTAAATAAGGCGCTCCAAGCCCATCCTTACCCGGTGCCTGTAGTGCAACACCTGTTGCACTCATTGGGCACCGGCTCCATTTTTGCAAAGCTGGACATGGCACAAGCCTATCAGCAGCTCCCAGTTGATTAGGCCACAGCTGCAGCTCAAACCATTGTCACCCATAGGGGGGCATTCAAGTGCCGCCGCCTCCAATTTGGCATAAGTGTAGCCCCGGGCATCTTTCAGGGCCTTATGGAGCGACTCCTGCATGGGCTGCCAGAAGTTGTTCCATATTTTGATGACGTCCTCATCTCTGCCCTCAGCCATTCTGACCTCAAAGACAAATTGAGAGCGGTTCTACGCCGTTTCCAAACAGCTAGACTCAAACTCAAGCGGGCAAAGTGCAGGATAGGGGTGCCCCAGGTAGAATTTTTAGGTTACCTGATCAATGCCAATGGCATCCATCCCACACCTACGAAAGTGGCTGCCATAAAAAAGGCCCCCACCCCTGCTAACAAAACTGATTTACAAGCTTTTCTCAGCCTCTTAAATTTTTACTGCTCCCTTTTGCCCCATAAGGCTTCTGTGGCAGAACCCTTGCACCGCCTTTTAGATAAGGGCACACCTTGGCATTGGGGCCCCCGGGAAGCTGCTTCCTTTGCACCTGTCAAATCCCTTCGACCTCTGAAGCTGTCTTAGTGCAATACACTGACAGCCTTCCATTAGTCCTTGTCACAGACGCTTCCCCCTTTGGAATCGGAGCTGTCCTAAGTCACACCCTTCCAGATGGCACGGAGGCCCCCATCGCCTTTTATTCTAGGACACTCTCCTCTATGGAGCGCAATTATGGCCAGATCGACAAGGAAGCACTGGCTGCTGTGGCGGCCATCAAGCGCTTCCACGACTATCTGTATGGCCGTCCCTTCACCCTGGTCACTGACCACAAACCCCTCTCGGGTATCCTGGCTGGCAACATACAAACGCCCCAGGTCCTTTCACCCCGCATGTTATGGTGGGTCGAATTCCTAGCCGCCTACTCTTATTCCCTCATTCATCGGCCTGGCAAACATCTGGCCCATGCCGACGCCCTCAGCCGCTGCCCCTTACCCATCTCTGTCTATGACCCCTCTCCTGCAACCCAAGTCCTCCTCATTGAGGCCTTACATTTGCCCATCTCTGCCTCTGACGTTGCTGCCCACTCTGCCAAAGACCCTACCATTAGCAGAGTTTTAGACTGGGTGCGCAGGGGATGGCCGCAAGGGCCGGTAAGTTCTGAGTTCAAACCATACCACATTAGGCAACACGAGCTATCAGTACAGCAAGGGTGTTTGCTGTGGGGGAATAGAGTGGTAGTGCCAGCCAAACTCCAGCAGCAAGTTTTGGAGTCTCTGCATGAGGGGCACCCGGGGATAGTTAGGATGAAATCGTTAGGGCGCAGCTACGTCTGGTGACCAAAGTTTGACCAAGTGGCCGCCCAGTGGGTCGCAGGGTGCCAGCCTTGCCAACTATCCTGACCTGTGGCCCCCGCAGCCCCAGTCAAGGAGTGGGAAATGCCAAAGTCGCCCTGGTCAAGACTCCATGTGGACTTTGCCGGCCCCTTTCATGGGCGAAACTTCCTGGTGGTGGTAGATGCCTACTCGAAGTGGGTGGAGGTTGTTGCCATGGCATCTACCACAGCAACAGCCCTAATCAGGGCACTACAGAGACTATTTGCCACACATGGGTTGCCCGATGTCATCATCTCAGACAACGGCCTGCAACTGACTTCCGCGGCTTTTCAAGTTTTCCTGGCTGGCCACGGAATCCGGCATGCCAGGGTGGCACCTTTTTGCCCGGCCAGCAATGGCCAGGCAGAGAGGGCAGTGAGGTCGGCCAAAGAGGCTCTCTCACGTTTTACCAATGGGGACTGGCCGGAGAGAGTGTCTCGCTACCTGTTGGCACAGCATGTAACTCCATGCCCTTCTACCAACAGGAGCCCAGCAGTACTTCTAATGGGCCGACGGCTCCGCACTGACCTCGACCGCCTACACCCATCCTATTCCCCGGAGAAGCCCCCAGACTCAACCAGCCGCTACCACAGCTTCAATATAGGGGACCCCGTCTACGCTCAGAATTTTGGGGGTGATCGAGATGGCTTTCGGGGACTGTCGAACAACATACCGGTCCCTACTCCTACCAAATCCAGCTACCCGATGGCAGACTCTGGCACCGCCACCTAAACCAACTTAGGGGCCGAGTGACATGCCTGTCAGGAAATACCGCTGACCCAGATGACCACGCAACCGTTCCAGTCCCTAACTTCACACCAGAAGTCCCTGACTCAAGCGCGCCACCGGAGCCCAACTTATCTGAGGAACCGAGTCAGCTGCAGGACGATGACGCCGCTCCTGGAGTTCTGGACGAGTTGCCTGGAGTTCCGCCGGCAACACAGACACCTCCTACTTCTTCAGCTGCCGCCCCCGAACTGCGTAAATCTAGTCGGACGCACAGGCGCCCAGCATACTTGGCTGACTACACCTGCTCTGTCCAAGGGGGAAGGGGTGTTGAGTCCTCGCACTTACGACCAAGTCCTCGCACTTACGACGCCCGGCTCTGATTGGTTAAGACGCATGGACTTGCCAGCGGGAGAATACTGTGTTTCCATTGGTTGCTTAGTTTGACAGCTACAGTATAAATAGCTGTCAAATGCCTAAGCCTTGTTCTGTTTTCCTGTTCAGCTTCTACAGCTGTTGTTAGCAATAAAGAGTTCCTGTTTGACCTAACCTTGTCTCGCCTCAGTTAATGGACCCCGGGTCGCCCTACAGAGCACTTTTCTTAGTTTTAAAGGCTTTAACAAGCTGTTTTAGAATCTCAGATGTTTCAGAAATTGAAAGTGTTGCTGCTGGTCCAATGTTTTTAACAAATATGGTCACTGGGTTATATTGATTGATGATGTTTATCTCTTAACCCAGCATATGCTAAAAAATTATCTCCATCATCTATTAATTGGTCCAAAATCAATATCCCTATTTCCATCCAATTTTTCAATATCACCACCTTTTCCCCAATATTTAATGGTGGGTTTCTCCATAAAGTCAACTTAGCATGGGAAAAAGGATTGAATCTTTTTTATTAGACATTCCATTCCATGGACCAATCTTTACAATAAGTAAACTTAATGATAAAGCTCCAGTTTTGGATAACCAAATCCACCTTCATTAATTGGTAATTGCATTTTCTGTAAAGATTTTCTTGGAATACAAGAAACCCATAAAATCATTTTAAACAAAGGATTTGTTTTCTGAAAATATTTCCCAGATATTTGAACAGAAATTTCTCTTATAATAATATTATTATTATTATTATTATTATTATTATTATTATTATTATTATTATTTTATTTCTATACCGCCCTTCTCCCAAAGGACTCAGGGTGGTGTACAGCCTATTAAAAGCACAAGACAAACATCAATTAAAATTATTAAAATTATTAAATAATTCGGCTCAATTTAAGACCCCAAAAATTAAAACACCTGATTTAAAATTATTACATTGATAACCCAGCTTGGCAGAACAACAGGGTCTTAAGGGCACAGCAAAATACTCGGAGGTCGGAGATCTTACGCATTTCCGGGGGCAGTTCATTCCATAGGGCTGGGGCTCCCACAGAGAAGGCCCTCCCCCTGGGTGTCGCCAGCCAGCATAGCTTGGTCGATGGCACCCTGAGGAGACCCTCTCTGTGAAAGCGAACTGGCCGGTGGGAGGCTATTTGTGGCAGAAGTCGGTCTCGAAGGTACCCCGGTCCTATGCCATGGAGCGCTTTAAAGGTGGTGACCAACACCTTGAATCGCACTCGGAAGACCACTGGGAGCCAGTGCAGCTCGCGCAGGAGGGGTGTCACGTGGGCACATCGGGTTGCACCCATAACCACCTGCGCGGCCGCATTCTGGACCAGTTGGAGCCTCCGAGTGCTCTTCAAGGGGAGCCCCATGTAGAGAGCATTACAGTAGTCCAACCGGGAGGTGACAAGGGCATGAGTGACCATGCGCAAGGCGTCCCAATCCAGAAAGGGCTGCAACTGGCGAATCAGGCGGACCTGATAGAAGGCCCCCCTGGCCACGGCCGTCATATGCTCTTCTAAAGACAGCCGTGTGTCCAGGAGGACACCCAGATTGCGAGCCCTCTCTGTGGGGGGCAAAGATTCACCCCCAATAGTCAGCGATGGCACCAGCTGACTATATTGGGACGCCGGAAGCCACAGCCACTCAGTCTTGGAAGGGTTGAGTCTGAGCCTGTTTCTCCCCATCCAGACCCGCACGGCCTCCAGGCAGCGAGACATCACATCAAGGGCATTGTTGGGGTGGTCTGGGGTGGAAATGTACAGCTGGGTGTCATCAGCGTACAGATGACATTTCACCCCAAAACCACGGATGATCTCACCCAGCGGCTTCACATAAATGTTGAACAGAAGGGGCGAGAGGACTGACCCTTGCGGCACTCCCCATACGAGACACCTCGAGGTCGACCTCTGCCCCCCTGCCAACACAAACTGCGAGCGGTCGGAGAGGAAGGAGGAGAACCACCATAAAATGGTACCCCCTATTCCTAACCCCCTCAACCGCTGCAGCATGATACCATGGTCGATGGTATCAAAAGCCGTTGAGAGATCTAATAGAACTAGGACAGTGGAGCAACCCCTCTCCCGAGCCCTCCAGAGATCATCCACCAATGCGACCAATGCCGTTTCAGTGCTGTACCCCTGTCTGAAGCCCGACTGGTATGGGTCCAAATAGATAGCTTCATCCAGGTGTCGGGGAAGCTGTCGTGCCACCATGCTCTCGACAACCTTCGCCACAAAACGAAGGTTGGAGACCGGACGGTAGTTAGCTAATTCAGCCGGGTCCAGGGAAGGCTTCTTGAGGAGGGGCCTCACCACCACCTCTTTCAAGACAGCAGGAAAGGCACCCTCACTCAAAGAAGCGCTTGTAATTCCCTGGAGCCAGCCTCGTGTAACCTCCTGGGAGGCCAGTACCAACCAGGAGGGACACAGGTCCAATAAACACGTGGCAGCACTAATCTTACCCAGAACCCTGTCCACATCCTCGGGAGCCACAGGATCAAACTCCTCCCAGATAATATTCTCAAGACCTCCCCTCGTCTCCTCCCGTGGACTCATCCAGTCGGATTCCAAGCCATCCCAAATCCGAGCAACTTTATCGTGCAGGAATTGCACAAAATCCTCAGCACAACCCTGCAAGGGGTCTTCCCGCGCTCCCCCCCGAAGAAGGGAGTGGATCACCCTAAACAGAGCGGCTGGGCGGTTCTCTGCAGATGCGATAAGAGCGGAAAAATGGTTAGATTTTGCCGCTTTTATCGCCACTAGGTAGGTCTTGATATAAGACCTCACCTGTGTCCGGTCGGAAACGGATTGACTAGTCCTCCAAATGCTCTCTAGGCGTGTTTTCCGACGCTTCATCTCTCTCAGCTCCTCAGAGAACCAAGGAGCCAATTGAGATCGGCATCGGGTCAGAGGCCGCAAAGGCACGACACGGTCCAAAGCTCCGGAGGCCGCACTCTCCCAGGCAGCCACCAGCTCTTCAGTCGAGTCGTGTGCCAGAGTCTCAGGAAACGGCCCAAGCTCTGTCAGGAACCTTTCGGGGTCCATCAGGCACCTGGGGCGGAACCATCTGGTCGTTCCGTCTCCCTGCGGTGGGGGAAAGCGGTAGGAAAGTCCAGGTGAAGGAGCGAATGATCTGTCCATGACAAGGGTTTAATATCTAGGTCCCCTCTGCCAAGATCATTCAACCACTGACCAGAGATGAAAATCAAGTCCAGAGTGTGTCCCCCCATGTGAGTGGGGCCTAGAACTAACTGGGTCAGGTGCATAGCCGTCATGGAAGCCATGAACTCCCGAACCATCTCTGACGCCTCACCCGCAGATGGGAGGTTGAAATCCCCCATGACAATAAGTCTGGGGGTATCAACCGCCACCCCGGCAATGACGTCGAGTAGTTCGGGCAGGGTCGCTGCCACGTGGCAGGGAGCCAGGTACGTAGTCAGCAAACCCATCTGCACCCCACGGCCCCACTTCACATAAAGGGACTCACATCCAGCTATCTGAGGAACAGTGGTCTCCCTCGGACAAAGACTTTCCCGAATAATCACCGCCACTCCCCCACCCCTCCCCTTAATTAATATAAATATTAATTTATAATATAAATTAATATGGGAATAGTATTCATGTTGACAGCATTCACCTTTCCCCAAGGGGTGAGTTTTAATGATTCACATCTATCCATATCTGCATCTATCCATATCTGAAGAAACCTCTTTATATATTTTATTTCTATTACATGTTACTGACATATTATTTGGTATGCACATACAGTACCTAAATATTTAATGGATTCAGTGCAAATATGGAATTGATACGAGTAACTACATTTTGACTTTCTGGCATCAATTCTGATCTGGACCAGCTAATAGAATATCCTGCCCTTTTACTAAAGAACAACTACCATTTGCATTAACACTGGAATAGTAGTGTGAACTTTAGAAATAAACAAAAGAATATGACCTGGAATTAAAACCAGTGTATGTTCAATTTAATTATGTACTATCCCTAAAACTTCCTATGTTGTCTAATATCACAAGCCAAGGGTTGCATGCAAATATCAAAAAACAAAGGGTGAAAGTGAACGTCCTTCTCTGGTTTCTCTATATAATGGGAAAGTAACAAAAAAATATACCATTAACTTTTACTTTAGATCAGGTCTGTCAAACTCCCAGTCCACGAGCTGGATGCATCACATGCTGGCCACGGCCACGCCCAGTTTAGCAAAGGGAGAAAAAGTCCCGATACGCCATGTGATTATGAAAATTCAAATATATTTAGTACAGAAAATACTTACTGTCTATATATCTTGACAAAAGCTTTTTCACCATCTAACAATAAAATTATAAATTGGTTGTTATTTTTATTCAAGTCTATTAAATCTATAACTAACTTAATATTTTTCCGCTTGCCCAGTTTTTGTAAATCATGCCTGACCATTGTTAAAAGCAAAAATATTTTTTGATAGCATGCTGTTAAGATTTTTGTATCATTTAAGTGTTACAAAAGTGATGATAATTTTCACATTGAGTATGATCTTTACCTAATTTTGCTATAATAGCAATATAAGGCTGATTAAATGCCATTGATAATATTTCTGTATCAAATATCTTATTGTACAATTGACAAAGTTTTGGCACTAAAAGATCAGTAAATGTTTTTATATCATTCTGTAAGAAATCCATCCAGTCCTGGTGTTTTACTACTTCCCATTTTTTAATTGTTTGTGTAATCTCTAACTTGTGGAATGAATAAAAGTTATTTCTGTGTATCATTTAATTCATAGGTTTATATTATTTTAAAAGGCTTCTCTATCCTCATTCAATATAGAACATAGAATCATAAGGCTAGAAGGGACCTCAGAGGTCTTCTAGTCCAACCCTCCCCCCCAGCTCAAGGCAGCAGCCTTATACCATCCCATTCAAATGGTTGTCCAGTCTATTTTTGAAAACTTCCAGTAATGGAGCACCCACAAGTCCAAGAGGCAAACGATTCCACTTATTATTTGTTATTACTGTCAGAAATTTTCTCCTTATTTTTCTCTTATTTCTAACTCTTTTTAACAAGTTTCCTCTAATTACGTCTTGTGCTGCCCTCTGGTGCTTCAGAAATAATTCAATTCCCTCTTCTCTGTGATAGTCTCTCAAGTACTGGAAGACAGTTATCATGTCCCCTCCCCAAATCCTTCTCTTCGATAGGCTAGACCAAGGGTACCAAACTCAATTTCAATGAGGGCCACATCAGGGTTGTGTTTGATCTGGGGGGGAGGTGTGGCCAGGGTGGGCATGGCCAGCTCAACGTTACTCATGTTGGGGGCACCCGTGGTGGCCCAAAAGCTCTGCCAGTGAAAACTCTAGAGCTCTAACAGCTCAATAACAGTCAGTGGTGAAATTCAAAAATTTTCCCAGTTCTGTGGGCATGGCTTGGTGGGCATGGCTTGGTGGGGGTCATGTGACTGGGTGGGCATGGCCAACTTTTAAAAACTTTTTTAGCATTTTTTAACTAAAAAAAAGTTTTTAAAAAGTTCCGACAATCAGCTATGACAATCCGCTTTGCCCACGATCATAGGAACTTTGAGTGTTAGTATATAGGCATTTATAGCTAATCCTGGGTATGCTTCCTAAATCTCCTACTTTGCATCTGAGTTTTTCTTCTTTCTTTTTATTTTTTTTACTTTTTACCTCCTTATTTGATTGGTTATCCAGTGGATTTTGCTTGGAATTAGGTTCTAAAGGATCACCCTCCCCCCTCAATTTTACTTTAAAGCCCTTCTGATAAGATGAGCTAATCGTTTTCCAAATATATTCTTTCACATTCTTGTGAGACACAGTCCAGCCCTTGCCAATAGCTCTTCATGTAAGTAATGTAGACCAGGTCTAGGAAACCACAGTTCTCTTGACAACACCAGTTTTTAAACCAATGGTTCATTTCTAAAATCCTTTTCTCCCTCATTGGATGTTGGCTTTTTGTTGGAAGTATAGATGGAAACATCACTTGTGCTCCTAATTCCTTTACTTTCTTCCCTAGCTGTTTGTAATCTCTTGTTATTGTTTTCAGGTTCATTGTTCTGTCATTCATCCCCATGTGTAGAAGAAGAAAGGGGTAGTAATCCATGTTGATATTTTAGTAAGGTTCTCAGTTACATCTTTGATTTTTGCTCCAGGAAGACAGTATACATGCCTAGATTGCAGACTATAGTTTTGGTTCCTCTAAGAATTGAATCTCCTATCTGTAATACTCACCTTTTTTACCCAAGAAAAGTCTAGGATACTGGTGACCATAGTCAAATGTTCTGACCTAGGCTTCCTGAGAAAGCATAAATCACAATTTTAGTCCCAAAAAACCTCTTTTATTGAGACGGCTGTGAATTATGATCATTCACAGCCCATAATGATTCACAGTCTATGAAGATTCCAACTGTTTGTAATGTTGATAAATTGTTGATAAAGGCACCCACCTTTATCTCCCTTAAAATGCTGCCAGAGACCTAATTGCCAATTAGTTTTGCAAGGCCAAACAGAGCACAGAGTCAAACAGACTTCTCAGAGCTTGAATTGACTATATGAACCAGGGGTGAAACCTAAAAATTTTCCCTACCGGTTCTGTGGACGTGGTTTATTTGGTGGGTGTGCTTGGTGGTCAGGTGATCGGGTGGGCATGGCCAAGTCGACATCACTTCTTTGCCCTTTTTTGACCTACAAAAAGAAAATATACCAATTATTTCATGCAATTAATACTTAAATAAGAATAAACGAAGTACACAAAACAATAAGAGATACACAATACTTACATAAGAGCAATAAAAGTGTTGTCTTCGACGTCGCTTCTTTGCACTAATGATAATAATGACCTACAAAAAGAAGATATACCATAATATACAAATTCAACCATTTAATATTTAAATAAGAATAAAAGAAGTACACAAAACAATGAAAAAACAATAAAAGAGGTACATAAATACTTACATAAAACTGTTAGTCGTCTTTATTCACTGCAAGAATAGAGTTAGGCCAGTAACGCTGATGGTCATGAGGTTGGTTAAATTGGAAACAGTTAGGCGACTTCTGCTCTCTGAACATATGAAGTTCATTTTTGAAAAACCCCTTTCTGCTTCTGCAGAACTTACAGCAATTCTTCTGACATCTTTTATATAACTTTTGCTTTTTTAATACTGTCAGGAATTGCAAAGATACTGTCAAATCTTTTAACCTATTCTCCACAAAATCTCTATAGTCGTTGATGTTAATGTTGTAATTGAAAATGTCACCAAATGTGTGTAGTTGTTCTTCAGCTGCTGTTCATGGAATGACTACTTCCTCAAAATCCCAGTACTCTGGCACCAAAAAATGTAGAAACTGTAATTTATTTGTGGTGTCTTGCAATTGGCTACCAGTTTTTAAATGTTCACAGTCCATCAGTCATTTCTGCAAATTTGTTATGATGCTTCCTAAAAGTCTTTCCCGATGAAGTCCAACAAATCAATGATTTTCTACAAAGTTTATATTTGTGAAGGTTTCTGAAGTAATTAGTCCATCAACTTTTCTTTTGTATGGGCCCTTTCCCTTTGTAAGCAGTTCAAATGCTTTCATTGATCTTCTCACCAGTTTTTCAGCCTTTATGATGTCCGTATTGCGTGCTTGCAGTGCAGTTGAAAGAAGTGAGATTTCTTTCAGAATATCGATCATCAACACCAAATAATTTAAGAAATATTTATTTTCCAGACGCATTTGCATGAAAATATTAATGTAGCACTGGATAAGCACACCACACAGCTATGGTTGCTCTTAAACTACAGGCAGCCCATCTTGGCCCAAAAACTACCAATCCTTATGATGTTAATGTCAAGTTCTTTGGATATTTCATCAAGCTCAATTCAGTTCTTATTGGATTGCTGAAAAATAGAGCATATCTTATCAATAAACATTTTAAAATGATTTACTTGCTTTATTTTCTTTATGGCGTCATCTAAAACAAGTCGGAGGCGATGGTTCAAGCAATGCCATATGATTATGTTTGGAAACTCTTTTGCTATTCTGGTGCTCACTCCAGATTTTCTCCCAAGCATAACACTGGCACCATCAGAGCAGAATGCTATTAAATTTTTTTGTAGGTAATCCTGGGTAAACCTAACCTTTCGTAGACTTTCAAAAACTACAGAACATATTGTCTCTGCATCTTGTTTCTTCAATTCAACAAGCTCAACAAAAATTGTTGGTGGGTCCTTTGAGTCCTCAACTTTTACGAAAACTATCAAAACTGGTCTGCAGGATATTGTTGAGGCTTCGTCAATGATCAGACATATTTTGAGATTCTGTGCAATGATGCTGGTAAACATTTGGGTTTTAATTTCATTTGCAATGCACTCAACTACTGTCACAACTGTTGGCCTTGAATGCAATCCTACTCCCAGATCTATTCCATTTTCAGTTTGTAATTCTATCAACTCCTCTATGCTTGAAATTGGTCTGCATGCTTTTGCCAGGCTGTAAACAGTTTTGAACATTTTAGAAGTGGTGCCATATTGCCTTTCAGAAATCTTGTCCATTGCTTTTGTTATGGCTTCCTGCTCCACTTGTTTTATGTTGTCTCTACAAATGGTGTGCGATTTCAATATGAAATGTTCTCTCATTTTCTTTCTTAGAGATGCCTGCTGCAATTCCTTGTTTTTCCCAGCTGCCTCAATCTTGAAAAGCTTCTCCTCTTTGGACACGTGAATACCATTCTCTATTGTGGTCATGTTTCGCACAGTACTTGCAACCTAGTTTCTTGTTTGAAACTTCTAACCCATCATACTTCTCTTGGAAGTTGCTGTACTGTTGCATAGTCCAGCAGTTTGGAAGAATGCTTTCAATTTTGGGCATAGCAGGTGACTCAATACTTGACTTGCTGCTTTCTCCAGTTTCAAGTGGTGGTGTATGTGGTGCTTGGGATGGTTTTGGATCATCCAAGGTCACTTCTGATGGTTGTTGTGCAAGTTTTGGTTTCTTGGCCAAGAAACCAATCAAAGTCTGTTGCCTTTTCATCCTTCTTGTTAAAGGCAATCCTGCTACTGCAAAAGGGAAAAAAGGAGCTTTGTTAAGCCAAGAACACACAATGTAAAAGCACACAAAAAGCTCAAAAACCAACTTTCACACTTTACAGAACACAACACAAAACAACACAACTGACTCACACACAATGCAAAAGCAGTTGCACTTCACCCAAAATGGCTCCTGCAACAAGCAGGAACCTCACAGAGCCACAAAGAGCTCAAAAACCAACTTTCCCACTTTTCCCCCACAAAATGTCACATACCGCTTTGTGAGATTTTGTGTGTTTGTGTAGTGAGAGTGAAACACTACAGAAACACACAAAATGTCACAAAGCTGCACAAATATTTTATTTTATTATTTTATTTTATTTATATTTTTAGATAAAAGCAGCTAAATTTAAAAGTTCCTAAATTTTAAATGCCGATGTAAAAAAAAAAATCCAACCCCCCAATTAACTTTTTTTTTAAGCAAACCCCCCCCCCCCCCCGTTACTTACCCAATTGAGGGCACAAGGTAGGTAGGCAGGCAGATTCAGTTGCTTGCCAATGAGATTGATTGCAGGAATTACAGCAGGTGAATGAAGGCAGGCGTTGCGACCAGCGGCTCAGGATTCAGTCCAAAGAGTGAAGGTAAGCAAGCTGGAGGCTGGAGGGAAGCTAGGCGGCTTAGCCAGGCCAGGCAGGTAAGCCCGGCAACCCGGGGGTGACACGAGGCCCGCAACCAATCCCCAGTGGCTGCACAAACTATGTAAACCCAGAGATTTGGGAGGGATGGCACACTAGGCCTCAACATGCAAACGATCCCTGGTGGCTGCACAAAGTATGTGAGGCCAGGGATTGGGGGCCACGCTAGGCTGCAACCAGCAATGCTTACCTTTTTGAGTGGGTGGCCAGTGGCGAGGCATCCAAGCAAGGCAAGGCATCCGAGTGAGGCATCCGCAAAGTAGCTGGGCCGCATGGCAAAGGGGAATTTATATAGGCCGGGGGTGGGGTGGGTGGGCTGGAAGCCAAATGGCAGGAAAAGCGAGTGGCGGGAAAAGCGAGAGAGCCAGAAGGAAGCAGCGAGGGACCTGGAAGGAAGCGGCAACTGGGCAAGCGGGCGACTGGGCAATTGGGTGGACATGGGTGGGGCCAGGGAAGATTGCTACCAGTTCAGCAAACCAATGAACATCATCGCTACCGGTTAAGCCAAACTGGTCTGAACTAGTAGGATTTCACCGCTGATATGAACTAATTGTTTCCTTGAAAGACTCACATCCATTTGCTCCTCTTTTATGTCTTATGGGAGGGGCCAATCAACTCCAAGCCTTACTCCTGAGTCACCCTTTTTTTCCTTAATTGTTCTTGCCTTCTGGAAGCTGGGAACAGGCTCACACTGTTCTTCTGCCTCACTGAAGTCAGATTCTGGAGGCTCCAGGGGCAGCACATAACTACCAGATGGCCCTGGCCCCCCTCTCTGCCTTTGATGCAAAGCCCTTGTCCGAGCCTTCCCCAGACTCCAGGACTGGCCCATGTTCCTCCCCAACCTCCTCCCTGTCTGACTCTGCTGACAGCTCTGCAGGCCGCCAGCGGACCACAACAGTCAACTCCCACCTTAAACTATCCTTCTTCCCTGTTGGACTTGCATTTATGGACCACATTTATTATGAGGGATGATTCTTCAATCCACATGGAAAAAGGCAGTAACAATTTAAAGCCAACCTTGGGCTTTTTTCCAAGTCTTCTACTCAGCTTCGGATATAATTAAGCCAAAACATTTGTTAAACAGTAGTAGTAGCACAAAGCGCCAATTGGATCTAAGCAGGTCTACAACCTTAGCAAATTAGCAAATTTCTGTTGCTAAGTAAGTTTGTTTTAAAGTAATTTTTGCCCCATTTTGCAACCTTTCTTGCCATTTTAAGTGCTTTCTTCTCATTTTAACTGAAACACTGAAGTTGTTAAGTTAGTAACATGGTTGTTAAGTGAATCTGGCTTCCCCATTGACTTTGCTTATCAGAAGGTCACAAAAGATTATCACATGACCTCAGGACTTGCTAAGCTACTTCCCATAAATAAGGTTAACTAAAACTCTTACCGGTATTTTGGTTCAGGCTTCTGCATAAAAGTGTGTGTCCCAAGCAATTAGGAAGAATAAGATGAAAGGACAGGAATGCAGCTTAAAGTTGATGAAAACATGGTCAGATAATGCAGTATCTATTTACCTACCTGAGCTTAAATCTCCAGATGGGGAAAATTGACAGTGTGACACTGAAATGGCACTGTGGGAAGCCACCCCCCTCTAGAAGAATAAAATATTTTGAGAAATGTTTAAAAAGGCAGGATAAAATATTTATCCTAAAAGAAATAAAAAATCTTAAGGGAAAGAGAAACTCAGAGCCCCAGCTCCCAGCCCCCAGCAAGAAAGACTAGGCCATCCTATCTAAAAAATAAAATACCTTCAACTCCAGGATGATGAGATTAAGACATGACACTTCAGGACATAATAGGATTAACCCACTACCATTTAGTAGCAGAGCTCACTACATTGCACAATCTCCTAAGGACATTGCATCACCCTCCAAACTTCAACCAAACATAGCTCAGACAATCTATATAGCCAGCTATGACCCCTACATAACCTCTACAACAGCCAATAGAATACATGTTCTTGCACAGGAACAGGAGGCTCAAGTGCAAAGCCCTAGAGAAGGTATAAAAACCCCTCACTCTCAACTCCAAGTGTTCAGCTGCACCAGAACCACAGACATGTGGTCCTGTTCATCAAAAAATGGACCCTCTTTCCAATCAGCTGCCAGCCTCCATTTTGTCTCCAGTGCCTTTCTCCCAGCTTGGAACTGAACCATATGTTAAAGAAAAGGCTAGAAACCAATATCTTTGGGAGATGCCTCAAATTTGGATTTCAATAGCCTAAATATGAAAGCAAGCCATTAAGTATACATACTGCCCTTCTCTCTCTCTCTCTCTCTCTCACACACACACACACACAGAGAGAGACAGACAGACAGACAGACAGACAGAGACAGAGACAGAGACAGAGACAGAGACAGAGACAGAGACAGAGACAGAGA